>PVKC010020841.1:0-18431 GCA_004027635.1 Crocidura indochinensis
TTTTCTTTTTTTTTTTCCTGGCTATTCGTTCAGAAGTTGCTCCTGACAGGTACGGGGGACCATATGGGGAACCGGGGGATCGAATGTGGTCCGTCCTAGGTTAGCGCAGGCAAGGCAGGCACCTTACCTCCAGCGTCACCACCCGGCCCCCCGAAAAACTTAAATTTTTTAATACAAAGTGTTATTTGACATAAAATGATGTGATCAGTTAGTCCCTACTTATCCTTGAGGCTGGGGTTTGATCCTGGCACTACGTGATTCCCTGAACCACTTACGTCTGAAGTAAGGTAGTAACTCCCAAGTACTTACATAAGGAAGAGCCTTTGTGTACTGCCCATTGTGGCCCAATTCAACCTCGACTTCTCAGATATTTTTTTGATAATTCTATTTAGGAATGACTCTCATGTTCATCTTTATCATTTTTTCATAGCTAATCCCTACTTTCAAACACTTATTTTCTAACATAAATAATATTACAGGGATAAAAGATTTCTATAAAACTACGTATCTATAAACTGAATAATTGGTGTAGTTGTGTAGGCACCAGTTACAAACAGACTCTGCAAAAAGAATTATAACTGAACAAAACATTGTTTTTATCATCATATGAATTTCATACACATAATGAACTGAGGATTAAGAGTAGCAAAGTTTGCCCCTTTTTCTCACAATAATATACCATAGTAACAAGTAAAAACAGTTTTGTTGGGAAGTGTTATTAATTAATTAAATTATAGCAACTAAAATTTTGTGCATACTGAAAAGTGTAAACTGCCAGCAATGAAAAAGTATTAGACTAGATAATCAAACCATTATATAGATGTCTTTTAGTGAAGTGCTATTAAATGCATATTCCGTAATTTTCTTCCCTAATTTTATAGTATTTCTTGAATATTTTATACCATTAAATTCACACATTATTCTTTAAAATGTGTTCTGTGGCTTCCACTAATGACGAGAAGCAGGGTTGTATACATGATTTAAGTGATACAAAATATATACAATGCTTTTAGACTATAGTCATAAGCAAGGACTAAACAAATGTTAATATTACCTTATGTTTTTTGGGGGCCACAGCTGCTGTGCTCAGGACTTAATACTAGCTCTGCCTTCAGGTCTGACTCTAGAGAGGTTCAGGGAGCTATCTGGGGTGCCAGGTATGGGATGTGAATAGATTGTATGCAAGGCAAGCGCTCTACTGCTGTAATATCTCTCTTGCCCCATAAAATATTAATTATTATTATTATGAGTATAATTAGCATATTATCTTTTTATTAATGCTTAGATTATTCCCTGCTTTCAGTACTAGATGAGTACCCCTAAACATTCTATGCTTGTAATGACTTTTAACAGACTCATAATCTTGGCTTCTCAGACTCAGTATAAGGTTCTTAGATTATGACTTCTGCCCAATAGGAACAGAAGTAATGGTTAATTTGGGTTTAGAAGGAAAAATGGGAGATCAAATTCTTAATTTTTGAATTGAGGTATTTATAAGAGAACAATCTGACAAAATTATTTAAATAACAAAACTGATATATTTCACGTGTGTAAGAGATTCAAAGACTTAGTGGACAGTTGGAGAAACCCACAAACATTGAGAAGGGAACAGATCTGAGCACCACTGGATGTTATTCCCAAACAAAACAAAAATAATATATTGATATATAATAAAAATAACTATTAAACAACAGTTACTAAGTACTTACAACCAACCCCAAAACCAAATTAATGAGAAGAGAGTATTATTGTTACAGGTTAGTAGATTGATTTAAATTTCTGGTACAGATTTGAAAATTTACAGAAGTAACTTGTCCAACCACTTAACTAAACTGTACCCATGAATTTTCCCTTTATATAAATCACTTTATAGAAATCTCTTTCAAGAATATAGTGAGTCTATAGAGCTCGCCAAATGTAGACATGGCAAATGGATTTGTCAACAAGCATTTATTATCTATCAACTTCTGTTGATCAGAATTTAGAAAGGGTTTAGAGCGTCTCTGGCCCAAGAACTAATGAGGTTGTACCCAGTACTGTCTAGGACGGGGGTCTTTGCTGTAGGCTCCATATTGAATGGACACTGCAGATTTCTTTCCATCTCACCTTTCCATAGGCTTCTCAAAGACAAAGGATTTTGGAAGTAGTAATTTAAGAGAGAAAGAGGGAGTGCCCAAGGCAGAAGTCATAATCTTCTTTTGACGATGACATGCAATTAATTATATTTGCTGCATTCTACATGTTAGAAGTAAACCTCTTGACTACATTCAAGAGAACTTAGAAAAATCTCTTTCCCACTTCTTTTCTTTCCTTCACCATTGTTGTATGAGAGCTGAAATTTCAATACATGGCCATGATGTTTGCCATTGGGTTGCAAGCTATTATAGAAGTGCTAGCGCACATGCATACCAGAGGTCACATTCATTTCCCTGTGGTGTTTATGTACATTATGGATATAGTGATTTCAGTTTCAAATGCTCTCACATTTGCTTATTGGAAGGTCACACTACTGGATCATCCAATTGCTTTTATTTGTAGTGCTCACACATACCTGACTGTGTATTGGGCTTTCATAGCACAGGGAAAATCCAGACATCAGAAATGCTGGGACTGCAATCAATGCATTCTGGAAGCATTGAAGATGTAACTCAAGGTCTCACTCTTACAAATTGCACACTAAGCCACCTTCAGGTCAACCTCAGGGTAACTGTCAGCTCCCTAACATCTTTGACCAGCTGGAATCAAGAATCGCCTAGAACAATCTTATTGAAGCAGCTTATTACACTATTCTATGCTTATCAAGTTATTTCAATGGTAAGAATTCAAAATTCAAGGGCTAAGAAAAGCACAGTACATTTTATTGTGCAAAACTCAAGAATCTAGGTTATCATGACCTAGAAAACAAGATAATTCACAGCATGAGCAACCAAAAGATTAAAAAAAACACATTGAAATTTTCTGAAAATTTAGGCCTTAATAGAGTCCTGTAAATGTGAGAAAATATAAATACTTAAAATTCATCAAATTAATGAAAACATGGTGATCTTCAGTAGCAGCATGTAGAATTTCATGTAAGCATAATAAGTAAAATTGGATAAAACCATTAAGTATATGATAGATTATTCAAATAAATTATATACTAACAGGTCTCAATAGTGTGAAGTCTACCCTTACTGAAGGGATTTAATCAAATGTTACTGACTTTTTTCTAGATTAATATTATGGCAAGAACATAATAAAATTTTACAAATGTTATCAAGAGAGCAGCCTAATACTTTATGCAAGACCATTTTTGTCTTATTAAAAGTTATTCCTTTCAAGTCAAGAAATCTGATATAGAAATAGAGAGGTTGGGGCCCGGGAGATAGCATGGAGGTACGGCGTTTGCCTTTCATACAAAAGGTCATCGGTTCGAATCCCAGTGCCCCATATGGTCCTCCGTGCCTGCCAGGAGAAATTTCTGAGCATGGAGCCAGGAGTAACCCCTGAGTACTGCCGGGTGTGACCCCCCCCAAAACACACACACACAGACACACGCACACACAAAAGAAATAGAGAGGTAAGGTAGTACAGTGGGTAGCTTTGTCTTGCATTTGACTGACTTGACCTCAATTCCTGGCACCCACAGGATGATCACTCCTTTAATCCATTCTAGGAGTAATCCCTGAGTGCAGAAACTAAATACAACCGAATGTGCTCCCAAACAAACAAAAACCAAAATAAAACCTCTGATATAACTGATCAATCTTTTTTTTTATAAGAAAACTATTTTCTAGATACAATGAAGTCAATGCAGTTGATAACCAGATGGATTAAGTTGTTGCGGATGATTTCTATTACACTGTTAAATGTACAAATAATCCTCTTATATAATTAAATTTGTGTCTGAGTAAAGGGGGAAAAATCTCATATACATTAGAATTCATGGTTCTTGGCAGACTGATATTGGTTTGTGAATTCTAACTGTGGTCTCTGCATTTGTTCCAATTTTGTTGAATTCCAAGTGACCTCTTCCTTTAAATTATGATACACAATTACAGTGGTTCAAAGAATGTGGATCTGTTTTGGAAGTGAATGGCTTCACATGAATTGCATACTTTAAAAAAACGTGAAATATCCAAGACAAAGTGATTGAAATAGAATCAAGGAACCTAAAGGAAAACAATCTAAACGTAAAGGGGCCTGTAATATTTGCAGGTCAGGGTGTAAAAGGTGGTGGTATAGGATGCACTTTGGGAACAATAGTTGAGGAAGGTTGACACTGGTGGTGGGAAGGGCCCTGGCTCACTGTATATCTCAAATTCAACTATGAAGGATTCTGTTGATCCTAATTGTTTCAATAAAGCAAAATTTAAACAAAAGAAATAAAAAAATTTACTATTAGTAGTGAAACAAAGTACATTCTTGTTAAATTATTCCCATTTTCAATATGCCCATTTCAATGTTTGCCCATTTTAACTTTTCACTATATAATATTTGGTCCACTAGCCCATCTCATAAGTGATGGCCCCATTTTTCTTCCAGCTAATGTTTAACGAAAGTTTCCTACTAATTAATCTCTTTGCTTTCAATCTAACTCTGAAACAGGATCTATAAGATCATATCTATAGGATTAAATCTTTTCCCCTATTCTTTTAGTTTTGTTTTTTGGTGGGCCACACCCGGTGATGTTCAGGGGTTACTCCTGGCTTTGTGCTCAGAAATTGCTCCTGACTTGGGGGACCATATGGGATGCTGGGGATCGAACCACTGGTCAGTCCTAGACTAGCACAGCAAGGCTGACACTTTACTGCTCTGGTCCCTTTCCCCCTGTTCTTATCTGCATCATATTTCATAAATATCATTTAAAAGTGCCATAAATAAACTTCTTTGCAAGAATCTTTTGCATGAGGAATGCAACCCCCCAGCCATAGATTATAGAAATGAGAATTACAAGAAAGGAAGGGGAATGAATGAAGAGGCAGACTGCTGATAATATAGAGCAATGATATTTCAGAAATATGGAGTTTTGTAACCATGCATATCAGAACCACCAGTGTCAACACTAGTGAAAATATCTGATCCAAATTACAGTAAAAAAGTTTAAATACACACAAATCTTTTTATGATTTTTCTCCTGACCCCATTATTGTTGGAAGAGAATAATAACTTTTTTTTCAATGACAATGTGCAAATATTTGTGAGTGGACTGCTACATTATTTTATTGCAAATGTTAATGATAGTAAAGAATATCATAATATTTTTCTTGAAAATTGTTTATTATTGACAAAAATCTAGTCATTCCTGAATGCCAACTGGTGCATTTTATATCTGTATATGCAATTGTTGTATATATATATGCAGATATATGTATATATACCCAGCATAATACTTGACAATATTTTCTAAAAAATTGCTGCATAAATGAATAACAAAATAAATGGAGCCTTTACTCAGGAACGTATTAACAGCTGAATCAACAACAGCCATTTCTGAATGGGACTATAAAGCTTTTTATATACAGTTTTCTATGATTCACTTCCTTTCCCTATTCCTGAACAGGACACTATGCTTTGAAAACTTAATTAAACTGCCTGGGAACCCTTCTAACTCCTGAGAACTGAAAATATAAAGTAAACTTCTGCTATGTAATTCTGCTATGCAATCCTTCACTTCTTAGGTTCTCCAATGATTTCAACTGTTCTCCATCAATAAGCAATTATCAGAAATGTGCCAGGCTGTCTAACAGAAAAAATTAGAAAAGAACTGGGACATTTGATTTCATGTTTTAATTATTTTTGTTTTTGGGCTATGATCAGGGGTTACTCCTGGCTCTGCACTCAGGAATTACTCCTGGCAATATTCAGGTGACCATATGGGATGCTAGGGTTGAAACCAAGTTGGCCATTTGCAAGGAAAATGCCCTATCTATCATACTATTTTTTGGCCCATATTCATCTTTTGTTTCTACTATGTCCTATGTGCTGTTCATTTCAGCAGTTGTTTTACTACAGTGAGAAAATTGAGTTCTGTTTTATTCCTACATCCTGAAAACTAAGAATTTCCTCTTTGTAATTTCATAATACTCTGCTTCTCTCCTGCTAGATTTCTAGCCACCCAAACTTTCCTCCTACTATCTCAAAAGTCTGGCTCTCAATAGTACTGTTCCCACTACAGCTGTCTCTAGTCAGATCCACTCTGTTCCCTTAAGAAAGATGTGAAATAATATGAGAAGTTAAAAACATGGCTTGTTTATCACTACTGTGTTTTGGGCCATATATTCTTATATTTCTAGGTTAGCCACATGTGTCCATGTGTATGTGTGAGTGTGTGTGGGCTGATGCATTAGGAGAAACAAATTCTAAGTCAATACTTGAGATCTTACTATCTAGATAACAAGAGAATTCACCAATTTTCAGAATTACATCATATATTCTTATGCAAACATAAGCACACATAAAGCTATTGTGACTGGCTCAATTTTAATAATATCTATTACTTAGAGATCCTATTGATGTCAGACACTGTTTTGAATGTCTTGAATAAAAAATAAATTTCTAATTTAATCTTTACAATCAATCACCCTGGGATGCATCATCTCTTTTAGAAACTTAAAAATGTTGTTTTATCCTTCCACACACTACTGGTGAACTGTGATTGGAGTAAGGCTGAGTCTCCACACTTACTGCTTCAGAAGTTGGCATTTGGCTAGGAATGTACAGGTTGAGTGGTTGATGATTCCCTTCTACCCATGTCTCAGTGATTCTAACTTGTTGAGTAAAAACGTAAGGGTACATGTGCAACTACTTGCAAGACCTCCAATGCTTGTAAGACCTCCAATTCTCAGGCTGTGTATGAGCTTCAATTTTTATGGACCTTCATTGCATCTGCTTTTTATATATAAGTCAGACTGTTCTAAAGATATTGGAAGCATGGGAAAATTTAAGACTACATAAAGAGTTGAAATGCTAACACAACAATTGTATAATTAGTTAGTCTAAAGGAACTCAGGCCAACTGCAATTTGGCTTTATTATGCACGGAATTAAAATTTTTCTTGCCAATCATATTGGCATCATCATTTACAAAGGAGCCCGGACTTTGAATAGACAGTGAATTGAACACTGAAAACTTAAATAATTATTTTCTAAGCTTCTTCGATGAAAATTATCCATTACTGGTTTACTTTGTGAGTGGACTACATGTTAATATTTCTTAATTTAGCAAAATTTATTGAATACCTGCTGTCTTATAAGTACTGGTCCAAGTTGCCTATACAATGCCTAAATTAAAAACTATTATTTTTCCTTTTCCATAAATTATGTTTATATTAATCAAATGAAGTGTATGTCGGGGGTGATCAGGAAGATTAAGGTTATCTGGAGTATTGTTACTCTGGAGTTTTAAACATAAAACATAAAACTAAAGGTCACTGTGGTTATTTTCTTGGAAGATGATCTGGAAAAATGTCAAAGAAGAACGGGCATTTACAACAGAAGCAGGAATATTAGAAGAAGACATGCTAAGAGAAGAGCATCAATATTTAACAGACTACATATAAATTAAGTTAGACCAACTGTTTAACTTAGGCAAATCTTTCATCTTCAGAGAAATTTAAAAACAATTCACTCTCTTAGGTTATACCAGCATGAAATAAATAGACATAATAGTCTCTATAATTTTTCTTTTGGTTTTTGAGTCACACCCGGCAGCGCTCAGGCTGGCTCTATGCTCAGAAATCGCTCCTGGCAGGCTTGGGGGACCATATGGGATGCTGAGATTTGAACCACTGTCCTTCTGCATGAAAGGCAATTGCTCTACCTTCATGTTATCTCTCTGGCCCCAGTTTCTTCAATTTTTTAGATAATAATTCAATTTTAAAATATGAGCTCACTAATACATAGAAATTGTATTTGAAAAGTTAGTGTACTCTTCTTCCTGCAAATAAGTAGCAATGTTCTTTTATAGATGCATGAAGAAAGGGACTTTCACTCACTGCTGGTGGGAATAACTGTAGATTTTTTTGGAAAACAATATGGATATTCCTCCAAAATAAATCTAGAAACTGAACTTCCATATGATCCAGGAATACCACTACTAGGGATATACCCTAGGAACCAAAATATACCATGCATATAAGCCCTCTACATTCTTATTTTCCTTTCCTATTTTGGGGTGGCTACACTCGGTAGTCTTCAGTGGTTGCTCCTGGTTCTGCACTAAGAAGTTATTCCTGGCAGAGTCAGGGGACCATGTGGGATGCCAGGAATCAAACTCAGAATGGCCAGGTGCAATGCAAAAGCCCAACCAGTTGTGCTTTTGCTCTGGCCCAATGATGGATTTAATGTCTTTTATTTTTGTCTTTTGTCTAAAGGATCTGTGGTATATCTATACAATGTAATACACTATGTAGCTATTAGAAAAATTAAAGTTGGGGGCCGGGCGGTGACGCTGGAGGTAAGGGGCCTGCGCTAACCTAGGACGGACCTCGATTTGATCCCCCGGTTCCCCATATGGTCCCCCGTGCCTGCCAGGAGCGACTTCTGAGTGAATAGCTAGGAGTAACCCCTGAGCATCACCGGGTGTGCCCCCCCCCAAAAAAAGAAAAATTAAAGTCATGAAACTGGCTTGAATATGGATGCATATGGAGACAATTATGCTGAGTGAAATGAATCAGAAAGAGAGGGATAGACATAAAATAACCTCATGCATTTGTGGTATATAAGTAAATGAAAAGATAGTATGGCAATAATATCCAGTGACAATAGAGATGAGGACTAGAAGGAAGCTTGTGACAGAGCCGAAATTGCAAGTAGGGTAGAGAATGGTCCACTATAACAATGATAGTTGGAACTGATCTCACTTATAAAAGACCTGACCTATGTGCTGAAAAAAAAAGTGATATACATGGAACCTCTTTATCAAAAATAGTGTAAACCTGGGTCAGAGAGATAGCAGAGTGGTAGGGTGTTTGCCTTGCACACAGCTGACCTGGACTGACTTGAGTTTGATTTTCAGCATCCTAGATTGCCCCTCGAGCCTGCCTGGCGAGATTTCTGAGCACAGAGTTAGTAGTAACCCCTGTGTGCCACTGGGTATGGCCCCCGAATAAAAAGAAAAAGAAAGTGCAAATCAATGTCAAAAAGGGAACAAAAGGGGGAGGCCAGAGAGAGAAAAAGAAAGAGAGAGAGAAAAGAGATGTCTGCCCAGAGGCAAGCAGGGAGGTGGATGGGAAGGGATTTAAGACACTGGTTACAAGAAACATGCACTGGCAAGGGAGGTGCACATTGAATAAAACTCAATCGTGAACAATTTTGTAATAATGGTGATTAAATAAAGTTATTATAAAAATAAATATGAATGCTCTTTTTAAATGCATTTACTTAAATAATATAGGTACTGACACAGTAAAAGAATTGAAACAAACACAAGCAAATAGTAATCCCTGTGATTATTTTCAGAGATTGGAACAAAGATTAATTTTCATTTCCATTTTTGTACATTTCTAAGTTCAGTTTTCCAGTAAGGTAGATGATATAAACCCTACTTAGGAAAAAAAAACTCAGAAAATAAAAATCATTCCCCCTTTAAAAAAAACCCACTCTGTTTAGCACCACTATTGAGTAGCATCTTGATTCTCCTTTTAAAAAAATTTCCAAGAAAAAATAAAAATATTATATTACTTAAAAATACTCACTATCGGGGCTGGAGTGGTAGCACAGTGTTAGAGCCTTTGCCTTGTATGCGTGAACCTGGTTTTAATCCCTGTCATCCCATATGGTCGGTTCCCCAAGCCAGGAGTGATTTCTGAGCCCAGAGCCAGGAGTAACCTTGAGGGTTACTGGGTGTGGCCCAAAAACCAAAAAAAAAAAAAAAAAAATCTATTTACAAAAAAAGAGATTTAATTTAAAAATTTTACTTTTGGTGAGTTAGATTTTGATTAAAATAAACAAACTTGAATAAATATAAACTGCCCTTATCTATAAACACACATGCCCATATGTGCCTTTTCTTTTCATTTCAAATAAGTATGGCAGGTAAAGCACTTGGCTTTCACATAACTGACCCTGGCACCAGATGGTTCTTCAAGGAACATGTGGAGTTCCTGAGTCACTTAACAGGTAGTAAGTTCTCAGCACAGCTAGGCACAGTTCAAAGATCAAAAATAATGAAGCAAAAACAAAACAAAAAAGTCTAATTATTTTAGGTTTACATGTTTAAATTTAAATGAGTTCAGTCTAAACAAATATACTTAAAATATCTGGTGTGTCTCGCTTTTGTTTGTTTGTTTTGGGGCCACATCCAGTGGTGTTCAGGTGTTATTCCTGGACCTGCAATCAGGAATTACTCCTGAGTACTTTGAGATGAACATATGGAATGTTGAGGATAGAATCCAGGTCTTCCATATGCAAAGTAAGCACCTATCCATTCATTGTATTATTGCTCCAGTCCATGGTCAACTAGCTTTATTATTACAAATGCATTTTAGATATCTCTAAAAGTGATGTCTTCCAGAGAAATGACGATGGCAACAGAAAAGATTGTAATGACCACTAGGATTCTTATTATGCACAATGGTTAGTATTAAGAATGACACCAACTTGCAACATCCTTATTTAAAAGAGTAAGTAGAACTTTACATAATATAAATAAATAAATGAAAAAGCAGAGTAGTTTCAACTATTTGCTGTATAAGCCCTTCAAAAGAATAAATTAACTGTGCGCTTAAAAACATGGTAATTTGTTTGCTAAATAGTCATTACTTGTCTTTAAAAATTATACACATATCCCAAAACCACTTGTTTGGAGGAGATATGTGACAAAGCTGGCAGTGCTCAAAGCTTTCTCCTGGCTCTACATTTAGGGATTTAGTCCTGGAGTACTCACAGGACCAAATCAGGTGCAGAGATTGAACCTGGGTTGACTGTGTGCATATAATGCAAATGCCTTATCTACTGAACTACTGCTCCAGCCTCACATCCAAATAACAATGTCAAAATATGTTAATGCTGGGGCCGGGCGGTGGCACTGGAGGTAAAGTGCCTGCACTAACCTAGGACGGACCATGGTTCGATCCCCCGGTTCCCCATGTGGTCCCCCGTGCCTGCCAGGAGTGACTTCTGAGCGAATAGCCAGGTGTAACCCATGAGCGTCACCGGGTGTGGCCCAAAAACCAAAAATATATATATATATATATATATATATATATATGTTAATGCCAATTCAGCATAAAACACAGTTACCCTATAATATTAATTATTCCACTTTACTTGATGACCTTACAAAAGAATATTTATATTGTAATTATCTTTTCTGTATAAGCACCTCACCAAACAATTTCAAAGTTATTCAAAGTTATTCAAAGTTCTACAGGGGAAAAAGTCAGTTTGTCAAGGAGGTACCCACCAAATCAAAGTTTTTAGATTTGTAAAATGACTTCCTCAATTCAACACAGTTATTTATCCTTAAAGTGAGAGGAGTGTTGTCAATGATACAGAATGTAGAAGGAGAGGTTCAGGAGAGATACTATAGTAGCTAGAGTAGTTTCCAGGCATGCTGTGAACCCGAGTTTGAAAACACCATCATCCCAGATGGTTTCCCTAGTGCACCAGGTATGAACACTGAGTGCAGAGTCTAAAAGTAATCCCTCATCATCACTGGATATACCCATCCCCTTCCAAAAAAGTAGAAGGGGAAAAATTCCAAACCATACTACTTGGTGCTAAATTGTCCTGACAGAATTATAAACTTGAAACAAACAAACAAAGGTGTTAAAAGTGAGAGCTTCAAGATAACTAAGCAATATAAAATTTGGTACAACTATGCAATCCCTACAAGACTGACATTAAACTCTTGTAGCAGAACAGTATGAAATTGAAAGCATGTTGGTCAGAAAGGAAGACAAAGACACCCCACTCCCTAAAATGACAGTCATCTCTATCCTAATGTTATCTTACCTACTTAATAGTTGAATTTATATTGATAAACAAAGAAATAGGTTCTTAGGGGGCAAAAGATATATCCCTGATAAATTCTTGTCTAGTTAGATCACAAGACACAGTAACAACAGTGACCTCTAAAAACTTGAGCTGCTGAAATTGACAAGGCGTATAATATTTATTATCTGATATTTTTCTACTGAATCTCACTGTTTGTAATTTATTAGTCTACTTATCAATTTATAAAGGAATCTGCCTATAGGAATGAAATTAGGACAGTATGTCCCTTACCCATTTTACAAACTGTTATAAGAGATGTACCTCTTCTGGGGATCTCTGAAGCAGGATCAGTTTTCCTTTTTATATTTTAAATTAGTGCTTTCTTTAGTTCTTCATTGTAATCTATAATACTAGCTATAGAATAATAGCTAATAGGCATTTTTAACTGAACCTGTAAACCTACTGTTAAGGAAGACCATTATGATACAATTTTATATTGACATATTAATATAAAATCCTATGTATAATTCTAAATTCAATCTCGACAATCAACTGCTCAATCTCCCAAAGTAGTCTTATAGTATAGGAATAGTTTTACAGGGTAATTACTTTTTTCTCCTAATATCAGTCTTTCTATCATCAGCAGTGTTTGAGATGTTTGGGGCTTTACCTTTGATGAATGCATGATATGCCAAGTTCTATGGGTCTGCAGATTCATCACGTTCTAAATTTATAGGGATGTATGCAGTGTGATTTGATAAATTGTTTTGTTTTGCTTTTCATCACTCACACGATATTGAAAGGACGCTCCCTGTATATCTTCGACATCATCTATCAAAAATAAGACTTGAGGGAGAACAAATAAAATGCAGTAAAAACTTGTTGAACTGATAACTGTATAATATGAATGTGTCATTCCTGAATATGAAGGACCACTATATGAGGCTCATATTTTATGTTTTTAGCAATTTTACATATCTGTACCCTAGTGGTTTAAACTGTATTTTGGTTTGATGTTTTCAAAGCTTCCCAAGTATCTTCACGAGAGAGACTACTATAAATTAAAGTGATTATTCATCTTACTAAATCTATTTCCTTTTTTACTGGCATTTGCTTAGGAGATCCATGTTTCCTTATGATGAATTGGTTGGCAACTCTCTTGATGCACTAGTACATGAAATAAGAAGTTGGAATTTGATATTCAGTTTTGCTTCAGTTTATCTGTAAAAACAAACCGCAAGTAACCTGGAGTACATTGGCCATAAAATGGTTAAAAATGAATTATAAAATTTTGTAATTGCCGGACTTGATTATTAAAATCAAGGTGTGATTAATTATTGCATTTATTAATTAAAATTCTATTCACATTTCATCAAGAGAATGACAAGTTTTTCCTAATTAATAAAATGTTCTCTCTCCAAGGTCACTAATGACTATGTGTCCATGAAAATATGTTTGAATCCCGGAGGAAAATTACTTTACAAATTACTGGGCTTAAATTTCTTATCTAAAACATAATGCATGACAATCGATAGTCATGTCAAACAGACTTCCTGGTTTAAATATTTAACTCCCTTTTTAGATCTTATTCTTTAACATAACCAATAATAGAAACCCTACCTTGCTACGTAGTGCTCAAATGAATGAACAATCAAAACAGATAAATTATAACAACTGCAAGATTTCAAATTTGCCTTTCTTATAAGTTTTCAAGACTGGTCGTATTCAGGGATGTTAATAGCATGGGGTATTAGTCATTAGTAAGAATGAGATGAATCTTACTGATACAGAAAAATTTAAGACACATTGTGAATGAAACAATTTTTATAAAAATCATCCCAAACTATTCTATTTATATGAATGCCTTTACTTGTTATGTAAATATAAGTAAGTAAATAGATAAAGATCCAGGGTCTTCAAACTGAATTTCAAATAGACTTTGGGGCAAGATAATGAAAAATGGCAAAGAGTGAAACTCTCCACATTTTCAATTTAGATACTTTATATCAATAAAAGGGGAAAAATCTTTATAAAATCTTAACAAAGGAATCACTACATTTATAATTTTTCACAAAATATAACAATGTTATTGAATTTTTTTCAAACTATATTTTAAAGTCTTAAGGTTTTGTAGAATCCCTATATTCCCTAGAGATGTTCTCCCTGTTTCTCCCTCTCTCTGTCTCTCATTCTCTTCTCTCTGACTCTGACACTCTGCTCTTTCACAGACATACAAATGTACTTCAAATTTTCCTTTCTCTGTTTCACATATTAGAAGTAAATGCTAAGTTTTAGGTAAGCAGAAAATCTGTAGGAACAGTGGTGGAGGGTCATGGCCACTTTGGAATGTATGGGCATAGTAATACTGTATATAAATGTCATAACTTTTTACACTATTGTAATGTACTAAACTATAATAAATAAAATAAAAATAAATATAGTTGAAATGTTTAACGGATATTTAAACTTCATTTTGAATTTTTCTTCATAATGATAGCATATAATGTCCAAGGATAGTCTCCATTGGAATGATAAAAGAATAAAATAAAATTCTTCAGTAAAGTGTTATTAATTTCATATACACATAAAGTAGGAGAATTAAGCAAATACTAGTCTATATATGTAAATTACTCTCAATAAAGCAAAAAAGTATTTAAAGTTCTCTTATTATTGCACACATACATTCTCCTTAGAAAAAACTAATAAATGCCTCACTATTTAAAAGAAAAATAAATACAGTGAATGACAAAGTTGTATAAAAATAGCAAGGTAAACATGATTACAAGTAGTTGGAGAACTATATTTACATGGAGTAAATTGAGAGGTCTTCACCTAAGTGGGGACTTTTAAGCAGAAACATAAAAAAATAATGTTCATAATATGTTTTGTTTCTTCATAGAACTTGTAGAAAGTGATTTATATACCATGCATTCAAAATATTTTTCATTAATGATTAACACATTCATGATATTTACAGGAAATTGACCATTCTAATTTTGGATAAGAAACCAGCCAAGTTTGGGACCTTTGTGAGAAGAAAATCTCTCTTCTAAACTGAAATTACATTAGTATGGAGTTGGAGATTCTTGCTTCTAACTTGATTAATGAATGTGATGACTGATTACATTTTTCCAGGCATGCAATCCTTTTATCTGTACTAATTTTAAAACAATATAAATATAACAAAGCTAATAGATAAAGAACAAAGAATCCATTCTAACCTAATCTTTCTCTACTGCCTCATTCTTCCTCTTTTCCTCACAGCATATAAATGTTCACCTTAAATCAATTATACTCAGTACATTATTATCAGGGAGAAAAAAGGTTCTGCATTTCATCATTCTGATTCATGATTTCTACTATATGGTCAATCACATAGTTATTATTAAATGGTATATATTTGCGTGAATAGAGAGAAGAGAAGTGCAGTTTGGGATTTCTCCAAATTAACCTAAGAGATGCCCTTGTCATTCTAGAGTTGTGACTCATATCAATAAGGGAACATCTAGTTCAAAGATTTCGGATGGAGCAGTAAGACACATGGTGGTGGAAATGTTGCACTGGTGAAGGGGGGTTATTCTGTTTAAGACTGAAACCCAACTACGAATTTGCTTGCAATCATGGTGTTTAAATAAAGATTTATATATTACAAAAAAAGGACACAAATCGTACTCCAAAGGAATACCTATTGGACAATTATTTCCAATCATATGTAATCTAACTTCAGAATGTGAGAGTATGCAGTGAATGGTATGCCAGAGAATGAAAAAGTGGGGCCAAAGAGATAGTACAATGGGTAAGAAGCTTGCCTTGTATTAGATCAGCCTGGGTTTTGATCCACCCAAAACTATCAAAAGTGATCACTGAGTACAGAGCCAGATGTGATCTAAAAATAAAAACAAACAATTGGAACAGGAGAGATAGCATGGAGGTAAGGCATTTGACTTGCATGCAGAAGGATGGTGGTTTGAATCCCAGCATCCCATATGGTTCCCGGAGCCTGCCAGTGGCGATTTCTGAGCGTAGAGCCAGGAGTAATCCCTGAGCACTGCTGGGTGTGACCCTCCCAAAAAATTAAAAAAAATAAAAACAAACAATCAAAGTAGACAAAATCTGGGTAACCTTTAGATAGTAAGTTCCCTATTATTTATGCAGCAGAATATTTCTTAGAGTGCAGGGTTTCAAGTGATATAAAGAATTGGTGTTTAACATTGCTTAAATAAATTATTTTCTCTTTAGTTAGGTTTTATAGAATCAAATACAAAGAGTATTTTTCTCAGGTTATGAGAGAAATTGGAAACAAAAATGAGGCATACTGATTAAATTAGAAGTACATTTTAGGGGGCCGGAGAGATAGCATGGAGGTAGGGTGCTTGTCTTGCATGCAGAAGGACAGTGGTTAGAATCCTGGCATCCCATTTGATCCCCTAGGCCTGCCAGGAGTGATTTCTGAGTGTAGAGCCAGGAGTAACCCCTGAGCACTGCAGAGTGTGACCCGAAAAACAAAACAAACAAACAAAAAGTACATTTTAGAAGACATGCATAAGAAAAACTGGGTCAGTGTTCTAATTACCACTCCAACAGTATTGTCTGCCTTCTGTCAGTTCAAAATTGAAAGATCTAGGGGGCCGGGCGGTGGCACTGGAGGTAAGGTGCCTGCCTTGCCTGCGCTAACCCAGGACGGACCGCGGTTGGATCCCCCGGTTTCCCATATGGTCCCCCAAGCCAGGAGTGACTTCTGAGCGCATAGCCAGGAGTAACCCCTGAGCGTCACCGGGTGTGCCCCCCCCAAAAAAAAGATTGAAAGATCTAGAATGGGCCTTTCATGATGCCAGCTCAGAACAGAATACTGAAAATTATGGAAATTATGGAGAACAATTGGGGGTGAGGTGCTGACTTCTTTGCAGTTCAACAAGTTTTCATTAGCTGCCCAAACATTCCTGAATGTGTCCTCTAAGCATATATATACATATATATATGTATATATACATATATATACATATATATATGTATATATATGCTTATATATGCATATATATGCATATATAACCTTCTTGCTAG
The DNA here is from genome assembly GCA_004027635.1 of Crocidura indochinensis. Taxonomy (NCBI): domain Eukaryota; kingdom Metazoa; phylum Chordata; class Mammalia; order Eulipotyphla; family Soricidae; genus Crocidura; species Crocidura indochinensis. The sequence goes on from PVKC010020841.1 coordinate 16,980, forward strand.
AGTGCCAGAGAGAGAGCAAAGCAGTAGGGACAGTGGTTCGAATCCCAGCATTCCATATTGTCCCCCGAGTCTGCCAGGAGCAACTTCTGAGCTCAGAGCCAGGAGTGACCTGAGAGCACTGCTGGGTGTGACCCAAAACCAAAACCAATTCCTATCCCCCCAAAAAAACAGCAAAAATAAAGATTTCCTGCTAGAAAAATCAGATGACGATCAAAATGATAATTAACAGAGTAAGTTAGGTCTGTGGTAATGGTTGTAGCTCAGTGGTCACACTAAGATTTCCTTGTTATTGGATGTGATGTAACTAATGTAAGTTGAGTCTAATGCTCTGAGAAGTAGGTGCTTTAAAACATTTTCAAACAGACGCAGGAAATAAGGATGATCTCAAGAGGCTAGCAGGATAGGGAATGTGTGCAGAGATAAGACTTAATTTCTTTAGGATCAAACAGACTACCTTGCAAAATAGGATTGAAAGGGATTTCCATGGTGTAAGGACTATTTTGGGGTGAGTTCCACAGGTGAGGATGAGAACCATTTTCCCCAGTAATAAAGAGAAAGGGAAGCGGAGATTATCTTCGTTTAGAGTCGAGCATAGACTTTTGAGGGGGTATTGTTTTGTTTGGAGGCCACAATCAGCTATGTTCAATTATAACTTTTCATTTCACACTTAGAAACAACTGCCTTCTGGTGCAGGCGGTATATATGGGATGCCAGGGATTGAATCTGGGTCAGCAACATGCAAGGTAAATGTCCTTTCCACTGTATGGCTCTGGTAAAAGTCAGAGACAATTAAAATGGACTCCAGAAAAAAAAAAGTTATCACATATGCACTTACCTGTGGTCTCTTGAAATCTCTTGAAACCTCTCATTTTTTTTTCAGGCCACACCCGTTTGATGCTCAGGGATTACTCCTGGCTAAGCACTCAGAAATCGCCCCTGGCTTGGGGGGACCATATGAAATGCCAGGGGATCAAACCGTTGTCCTTCCTTGGCTAGTGCTTGCAAGGCAGACACCTGACAGAGCTCTAGTGCCACCTCGCCAGCCCTGAAACCTCTAATTTTTTTATACTCCTCAATGCCTCAAAAATGTTTTGGGGGGCCAGAGTGTGGATGAGACAGACTCTGCTGAGCCCCCTGAAGCTCGGCAGACTTTTGGGGGCTTCCCACAGCTGGCCTCAACTTGGGAACTTTGCTATTCTTTGACCTTCGTCCCCTGACGGCTTGCCTCGGCTGAGGTGAGTGCTTCAGGGTCATAGTTGCGGATAAAGCTGACTCTGTTGGGCTCCTTAATCCCACCTAAAAGAGGTCGAAGCAGTGGAGCGCGGCCGCTCCGCTTCGCTTCACGGCCGCGCACTCCAACTGCCCAATGAATACCACCACAACACGTAGAAAAACCCACTGCACAAGCGTGACAACGGGGAAACTACGCAGAGCAACATCACCCATAGAGAA
>PVKC010020842.1:0-18426 GCA_004027635.1 Crocidura indochinensis
GTGATTAAATAAGTCATAGAATGGGTTGTACATGATCTTTCCCTGTCATAAAACTCTTTTCCAACTATTGTGCTTCACTCATTTTTATATCCTGTGAAGGTGAAATCAAAATAGTCATGAGGTTTTTAGGGTGTGTTCTTCAGAGGAGAGTCCCCTAGACTGAAGATAAGGGGAGATGAAGGGATCACTACTACTAGGGTAGTAATTTTATTATGGATAAGAATTTTAGGGCTAGAAAATTGTATTTAAGCAATAGGAGAATTTTCACATAGCATTTCTCTGTGAGCTGGTCTTTCTTTTGGAGATAGGAAAGACCAAGGCTTCACCATATGTAACTGTTTTAATAATAGGGCAAGCATTCTCTGCTCATGGCCTTTCTCAATAAAACCACCTCATACTAGATGACCATCTTAAATCTCAGAGTGAGTTATTAAAACACATAGCATATATAGGAAGAGCTTAATAATCTAATAATTTTTCTATCTTTTTAATCAAACCATGAACTAGCGGAGAACATGAGGAGTCCAGGGAGAGGTAAATCAAGGGTCTTTCCTCCAGTGTTGTGGATTTGTAGTCATGGCAGAAAAGAAATTAGAAATAAGTTTGGTTTAAAAAAAGAGAGAGAGAAAAGAAAAGACAGCTAAAAGGAAACTAAATCTGGTTTGTTCTAAGGGCAAATAAAGAACCAAGGCATTTGATCAAATTTTAACTTTAGCAAGTTTGAGTTTTAGCACATTTTAAGTAGAGTAAAAAGGAAAGAGAATTATCTAGAATAAAGAGCTTGTTCTAATAAATGTGGAAGAAGGGCTTGTGCTTAAGCACAATAAATTTGCCATGGCATCTCACAGTGCTTGCAGTCTGCCAGGGGCCAAAACATATGCTTTTAAGGCCACACAGGTGGGATTTAAAAACATTCATCCAATCTGGTAGTTCCCTGATCTGTCAGCAGGAAAGTCACACTTGGCTCTGAAGCAGTGTATGCTCCACAGAGGTCTTCCCATATCTAATTGACACAGGAAGGTGTGATGACATATGCCTCCTTGAGGATGGTGTAACCAGAAGACTGTTTGTAACCAGAATATTGGATTAATGTAAGAGCTTAACTGGCAGGTTCTCCTAACTCCTAAACATTACTGTTAGTATATTGTAAAAGTCCATTTTCTTACTGATGACAACTTCATCTAATTTATAGCTAGTATTTCTAAGAACCATTGTTTAGGTAAGTGTTTTAAATTCCTAATTAGCCTAATATCTGCATTCCTGAGTCATATTTCAGGGTTATATTATGACATATTATATCCAGTAGAAGATAGTACAGAATACAGTCTTCTACAAAAATATTGCTAATCGATTTCCAATAGGAAATCAAATCTGTGGCTATTTTCATCAGAATGTTTAAAACATTCTGGGCAGTGCTGTGGTTGAATCCAACTTGGACATAATATCATTTGAAATTTTGATCTGTTGATTTCAGTTCCACTCTTCCCTGTAGAACTCTGTCAAGCTGGTTTGTTTGTCTTCTTGCACTGAAACCTTTTTTGTTAGTAAGCAGAACACTTACCAAGTTCCTTTGCGCCTGCCAAAGTACATCAAGTATTTAATTCTTTACCAATTGTCTTTGTATGGGATTCTTTGTTCTTCTTATTTGCTTTACAAAAATTTGGCTTGTTGCCTTACTATTTCAACATGCATGAAATAGTTTACCTCTTTTTCTATCATGATGGTTCTTTGAGCAAATATGCTTTATCTCTAAGTCATGTTCTCTTGGCTGCAATCAATTTTCCTTGTCCGTACTGGGACACCTGGAGAAGCATTCATAAGTCCTTTCAGCCAACTGAGAAAGGTCAAGTAAAAAAAGAGTTTTCCTTCTTAAGTGCAACGGTGTTTAATTTGTAATCTGAATAATAGATCTCCATAGAGCTCTGTTGCTTAGCTCAATTCCTTCACTAGTCCTTGGCTAATAAGTTACCATATAATCACCTTATGACAAATTTTTCAAGGCTACTAATTCATTAAGCCATTCCCTGTTTATTAAATGCAAAATTCAATTTATCCCGATACCTTTTCTTTTATTAGCATCACCACAATGTTTCTATTCAGTAAGATTAAATGATCAATTCAGCTTTTGAATTTCTAATAGTTTTGAAACTATGTGTTGTTGTTGTTTTAATGTCACAAATTAATGAGGTTTCCTCTTTTGATACCCTTACCTAAATTTCTATTTTCACAGACCATCTTTGCTAACTAAGGCCTTTGCTACTCCGTGGCATTAACTTTAAATCTTGGTGGACCTTCTTATTAAGCTGGTTTATGTGCAAGTTTCTTTGTCTTGAGGTAGCAAATGATTTTTTACCTAAATTATCAGTTATCATTTTTCAAATTGTAATATTTTATATCTTCAACTTCCTTAAGTACTCTTTGGAAAAAATCATTTTTTTCTTCACAATACAAAATCCATGTGTAGTCATACTAAACTAACTAATGATATGTGAAAATTGTTCTGTTTGTTTTTAACATTAAGTATAGCAAATGATAATAATCACACTTGTAAAAGCATATATGTTTGTCATTTCCCATTGACTGTGTGTTGTATGGGCAATTTCTCTTAGGTTTCTAAGACTCATATCTGTACTTTACAATAAGAATGGAACCAAAGAAGAATATACATTACTGTAAGATTACAAGTAAAACAAAACAACAAACTGCGTCATTTTCCTATTAAAAATCATGAAATCAGATGATGTAGCAAAAAAGTTCTCTGTGATACAGTTAAAATTTAATTTCCAAATATTTTAAGTCATCAAATGCACAAGTTTATCCATTGATATGTCTCAAATATACAATATTTCAACACTAATCCCAGCATAAGTATAAATTTTCATCCATCAATAACTCTAATGTCCCCCCTGTTCCCCAGCTTCTCTCCTCGTCAGGTATATATTTAGGCATGTTTATTGTAGTTTGGATCATATGCTTTGGTTTTTATCAACTGAAGTTTATATATATATATATATATATATTATGTACTTATATATTATGCATATATATATAGATATCACAGTTCTAACAGCAAATATATCTGAGGCCCATGCCTCCTTCCTTTATTTATTTCTAATCTACCTTGTCTTAATCCACCCCCTTGGTTTCTTTTCTTATCTATAAGATAAGTTAATTCTATAACCCTATGATCGAATAACCCAGTTATTCCCCCATTAATACCTTGTATTCCCTTCTTGTACTTTTAGTCTATATACCTCAGGGCAGTGAGGCTATCTATTGTCTTTCCTCTTCTGAATTACTTTGCCTAGTGTGATATCTTCCAGTTCCTCAGCATTGCAGCCACAGTTATTTTGTTTTGCTTAGTATTGCTTTGGGGTCACATCTGGCAGTGCTCAGTAGTTTCTTCCAGTAAAGCCATTGGCAGCCATACCTGGTAGTGTGTAGAAGACCATGCGGTTCTCGGCATCTAGTCAAGGATGAGTGTATAAAAATATTAGCTCTGACACATATAATTCGAAATTTTAAGTCATTGGTTACTTTCTTGACCACTGGGGAGAAAATAGTATTCCTGTTATCTTTTTTTACATTATTCATTTTTATTATAAGTATGATGAATTTGTAGCTGTTATGATGATAATATTATTGGTAATGATGTTACACTGGTAAGCACAGTTTCAAAGTATACTACTTCTGGTGTATAAAACCCCATGTTTTGTTGCAGTGTTGGAATTCATACTTGTGGTACCAGAGATTAAACTTGGCAACATGATATGGTGCCAGTGGTTGAATTTAGGTTCTTACACAAATACAAGGCATGTGCTCTACCTCTGAGTCATATCCACAGGTTATGAATTTGAAATATGACTATATTTTAAAAAACTATCATTCTAGTGACCATGCCCTATTTTCTGTGGTAGTATCTGCATTTTCCAAGCTATATTTTTCAGTAAGTATTTGTTCCATTAATTATTACTTAAATAATACTAAATGAATAGCTCACTAAGTATATTATTTTGCCATTATAAAGTGATTTTTTCTATTTTTTTCTTCTCTGATATCTTGGGGTATTATATATTAGGAATTTTCTTTCTTTCTTTCTTTCTTTCTTCTTTTTCGTTCTTCTTTTTCTTTCTTTTGGTTTTTTGGGGTCATACCTGGTGACACTAAAGTGTTACTCCAGGCTATGTGCTCAGACGTTGTTCTTGGCTAAGGAACCATATGGGAGGCTGGGGATCGAAGCAAGGTCCTTTCTGGATCAGCTGTGTACAAGTCAAATGCCCTACCACTGCACTATCACTCCTCTAGCATAGATATCATCCTGAAATTTTTCGAGCCAGATAAAAGTTTTGTGTTACTGTGGGTTATTTTCAAATGTTACTTTTAAAAGAATATATAAAAAGACTAGTGGGATCAGTGAAAAAGGGGCAAAACACAGGAGTAATTATGACAATAATTAGTTTGGCTTTAGTATTATATTTATAATGGTTGCATATCAAATGTAAGCATACAGCCATTTATGATCTCTTAAGGTAGCCAATGCTTAAGTGTCTTGAATTCAATTCTATGTATGGTATCATTTATGATGCTTGGAAAAATATGCCACAGAAATGATTGCTTTAAGAATAAAAGAGCTAGCAGTTATTTAGCACCTTTCTTTAGTTATTATATTGAGAAAAAAATTATTAGCTGAAACTCATCTCTTCCAAGTTGTCCAAGAGGAGTATCTTAGCAAGATAGCATATATTTTTATGTCAAATAAACCTGAGAACAATAATAATTAATAATAAGATAATAGATAATTATTAGTAAATAATTATATAGTACTGTATATGAATATATAACTAATAAATAATTATTGATATTAATAAATAATTAAATAATAATAAGTACTTGATTAGGGAATAAGTGGATATAAATTTGATCTTAGAAATATATGAATAGCTTATGGGATCATTCACAGATCTGAGTAATCAAGAATAAATGGATATTTGAGATAAAGATTGAAGTAGTAAACTAGAGATGAGTCTCATTCTGGTATTATTTCCAGACTCTTAGCTACATATCTAAGCTAGATGTCAATGACTTTAAAAAGACCAAAATGAGGGAAGATGGAGAATTATAGGACATTCTACAAATCCCAGTTACCTGGAGTTCATCTTGAGGATTTAGTTGAATGTTATAATTTTTTGCTTCACATACCAGCCTTATTTCCTGGTCTGTCTGCTTTCCTGGTTGGATGACCCAGATCTTCACTCCAAATATATTTTAAATATCAGTCTATCTTTGCAAGAACTAGGCTGTTGAAATTGCTGTTCACAATTATCATTTGGCATAGAGACAATAGGAAACACCCCTGTGAAATTCTTTCATTGAATTAAGCTATAGACTTCACTGACATAGAAACAATTACAAAATGCCTTTGAAATCAGGGTCATTTTCCTCATCAATGTATAATTCGTATATTTTACTTGCTTGCTTGCTGGAAGTTTCGAGAATGCCAATGTAACCTGACAGTGTCTTTTTCTTTCGAGGTCAGTGAAATCTTTACCTCGTCCCCATGGATCTAAAGACGAGATCACATCAATGGCACCTTTTATGTTCGTAGGGACTCTGTTGTTTAAATTCACCAAGGGAATGATAGCAAGGGAGACTGATCCGACCAAAATAGTGTTTCCCAAATCCAAGACTATAGATATCAATGGTTGGGTCAGCATATGCTCTATACTTTCAAGGGCAACTTACAAGGACAAGAACAGAGGATTTCTTAGGCACCAATAATGGCAGCATATTTATAGCTAGCAACAATAACAAATTGCTGAAGGCTTCTGTGAGCCAGGATTGATATTTTGAATTAAGTGGCTAAAGGCAAGCTTCACTTATTCATATGCATGATATGAGAGGCACTTTTCCAATAGGAATGTTTATCAATGAATTGTTGCCAAATATGCATGTGATTTATTTGTTCTCTTTGGAAAGCATTGTGCCCTTTCCTGTTTTTTGCCCTTTCTATCATGCACAGTTCAGTGAATTACTGCTGCATCTGACTTGCTTTATTACAAAACAGTTCTTTTGCTAACCAGCTTATAATAGAAAGGTCAGATTTCAGAGTTACTTGGTATCTACAGGTGTTTCATGATTCACTTACAAAGTTCTGAATTGTAGCAGGGATTTTATTTGAAAACTTAGATCAAGTTTTCCAGTCTAGAAGACACAAATATGTTCTAATATCTCAGGAATCTATCAAATTACTCTTAGAAATGCTTAAGTATATACCAAAGAACTCCCTGAGTAACTACAAGTAATTCTAACGTCACTGGATCACAGAAAAGACTGTTTACTGGACATGTTATATAGCATATATTTGATCTATAACTTATAAATCAAACATAAACTTTACTATTTTCTCATAAAATAAGTTACCTAGGAATTAATATAATGACATGTTGAGGATAAATATGTCTTCATAATATAAATCGTTAACGCCATACACATTCCAATACTTTCAAGATGCCAAATGTTTCTATTTTGCTCTATTGATTGGAGTGGAAAATTTCCAGTTGAAAATTACCTTCACAATGATTTTTTTAGTCTGTGTGTCAGAAAATCAATGTAAATAGAGACAAGTATGACTTTTTCTACTCTAATTGTAGAGAGGGTGGGAAAAAATCACAGAATAGGTTCCCAAACACGTATCTGACACAGAGTAAAATGTGCATTAACTAAAACTCTATTAGATATGAATAAAATTTTAGGTGCTTTGTTTTTCAGTGCTGTTAATGACAGGGTTTCATACATGTCACCTCCTGCACCACACCCTATACCAGAAGGACCACTTTCCAGACAAAGGACCTTTGTCCCAGTGTGTCTCTAAGATCTCATCTCTCCCCTGTGATATGTTCCTTATTGAAGACCTGCAGAACTCCATTTATTAATCTTGACTGCATAATATTTCTGTATTGAAACAAAATTTTCTAGATTTTTCCATAAATATATTTTCAATTTCTACATATAATCTTCAATTTTCCATTTATTTCTTGTTGCCACATTCACACTAGATTGCTAAATGATCACAGAATTTTTTTAGGGAAGGATTATAAGAATGTATATAGTGTATATATACCTAAGATTGTGTGGCCTTTCTCAAATGATTTCTATTAAATTCTTTATGCCAGTAGCTGATACCTGGCTTAATTCTAAAATGTATTTTTATTACAAGCAAATAATATTTCATGAAAATAAATTGGTACCTTATATTAATCATTATTTTTGTTAATTAATTTTTTGTTGTTATTTATCTAACAAAGGAAAGCACACATACTTTGTTGAAGAATTGGACATGTGTATATAGTAGGAGCTGGGTTCACATTATTGGTTTTGATGCTTATACATTTAGGTAAGGTGCTAGAATAGAGGATATTAGATGCGTTACCTGAACACACTTGGTTGTGATACACTAGAGGTCAAACAATTTATTGAGATGACAGAAAGAAAATTAAGTTTGGGATTACGGTTGGTATATGGAATGCTACAAATTAAAAAGTCTCACATTGCAAGGTAGGAACCCTGACACTCATCTATACCCTGTGCTCTTTGTCATTTCTGTCACCAATAGTAGTTGCATGACATTGATATAGCTAATTATTACATTTATTAGCTCAATTTACTGAAAGTAAATATAAGTGGAATTTTAAGGTTTTAAATATAGACTACTTAAAACATGTTAAAAAAAATTCTGGAAAATATAATAGCTTTGGCCAACCATTGTTTCTACTAAACATTCCTAATGAGCATTTTCAAGTTAGTGGAATACTGTTCAGCATCATAGAAATGATTGAGTATATATATATTAACACTTCTAATTAAAAATAGCTTAAATCTCTTTAGGCACATATATTTAATTAGTTGACATGTATTTACATATAAAATAAACTGACTAAAGCAGGGATCTCAAACTCTATTTAACTGGGGGCCGCAGGAGGCAAAGTCGCGGTGATCCTTGAGTGCAAAGTCAGTAGTAAGCCTTGAACATTGGGGTGTGTGACCCAAACAACTAAAACAAAACAAAATAAAAAAAGATTCCCCTAGGGCAGGGTCACAAAATGTTGTATGAAGACGGCCCTCGGGTCGCGAGTTTGAGACACCTGGACTAAATTATTAATCAACTAATTCTTATTCCAATTACCCATTAAGGTATATTTTCTGCGACTTTCAACTTTATTTCCAAAATTTTATTAATTGGTAGTGCATAAAATCTGAATAATTTGTTTTCCAATTATTATTATTAGAGAGCAAAAGAATACCTCAAATTATCTGCTAAAAGGGCATTTTTTAAAGAGATTGCTAACTTTATTAAGTGTGTGTCATGCTGATATTCATTATCTTCCTTTTTTTTGTCATACACCATAAAGTGTTTTGAAATATCTGCATTTAGCAGTTAGGCCTTATACCCTGAACATTGGCATAATGACTTGTCTCAGGCCTCAGAAGACTGTGCATTGCCCATATACTCCTGAACCATTGACCATCTACAGAAATAACCACAACTGTCTACAAACAGGGGTCCTCCAACTTTATAAACAGGGGCCCAGTTCACTGTCCCTCAGATCATTGGAGGGCCAGACTATAGTAAAAACAAAAATTACGAACAAATTCCTATGCACACTGCATACATCTTATTTTGATGTCAAGAAACAAAACGAGGGGCCGGGCGGTGGCGCTGGAGATAAGGTGCCTGCGCTAACCTAGGACAGACCACGGTTCATCCCCCGGTTCCCCATATGGTCCCCCGTGCCTGCCAGGAGCGACTTCTGAGCGAATAGCCAGGAGTAACCCCTGAGCGTCACCGGGTGTGACCCAAAAAACCAAAAAAAAAAAAAAAAAAAAAAAGAAACAAAACGGGAACAAATACAATTTGTGGCCCACGGGCTGTAGTTTGAGGACAACTGGTACAACATCACCAAAAAGGAAACCTCTACCTGACATTGCTTTACTTCAAAGAGTGCTGTTCTCTTAACACCCAGATGACTCAGCAACAGCATCAACCTGTTTGTAGGGCAGGATGTTTCGCATCTAATGGTGAGGTGAAACTATAGGACGCTTCCACATCATCCTAACTTCTATGAAGGAAATGCACAGAAACCATAATCTTTAACTACAGAATCCGGACACCAACACAGCTAATGTGCAAGAAAAATTTCACTGGGAGCACAGAGAATAACACAAAAGTCGGACAACCTAGCATTCCTGGAACCCAGAGTCAGTCTCAGGCCAGAAAATTTCAGGTTAAGGTCTCCTTGTATTTATTTAGATCAAGGCTTTCCCCCCACCCTCCATTTTCCCCGTAATTTGCTGGGCCTATGAAAACAAAAACAATTGCCACTCTCACACCATTATTACTGCATGTTTTTTAACTCTTATCCTTTTTTTTAAAGAAGTGCTTACTAAACTTGCTTTAATGAATTCACTGTGATTCGATAATTTTCAAAAATATTCTTTCCTTTCTCTTCTATCTCTTTAGTTTTTTTTTAATTTTCTATTTTTTTAAAATCATGTTGCTTTTGGTCCTAAAACAAATGTATTATTATCAATTATGTCAACTATGTAATGTACTTTCTTTAAATAAATTTAAAAATTGAAAAATATTTCTGCATTTACATACGATTTTATCCAATAAAAAGTTGACATCAAATTTGATGATTCTACATCAACCCACCAAATTAGAAAATAAACTTTTCTTAAATTATGTGGCTAGAAGAGAAAATACTCTATTTTTTTCTGTTTAAACAGATCATGCACCCTAACACAAAACAGTCATTGAAAACATGCCTCTGAACAGTGCACCTCTGGTATTTTCTATCATATTTGTTAGAATATCTCCCAGGCTAAAAATACAATGCAAAAAACTTTGGAAGATCATATTGTGTTTTTTTTATGGTGAACAAAGTTTTAGAAATAGTTCATCAATATTAAAGAAATATATTATATGGTGCTAAATTGCTAAAATATCTACTTGACTTTTTCATTAAATATGTATGGATATTATACCAATGTTGAAAATGGCTATTGATACTAGCTGAAGAAGCTTGTGATTACATCAAACTATTGAAATATAAATTTACCACATAAGAAAAATTATTGAAGATAGGTTTTGTAGTAAAGAATTGATTCATGTGAGAGTCCTAATTTATAAGAGAAACAGACAAATAGTAACACTGATTTTCTAATTTCAGAATTATTGCTTCCCTGTTTCCTTTTGTCTAAATAAATTTTAGTAATTATTATTCATATTAGATGTGCAGACACTCCAATGTATTCTATCTCTTCCAATTTAAGAATCTAAGTAGGTTTTGCATGAGAACAAAGAAATCTGTTATCTGTGTGTGTGGCACAAAAGTAGGAGTTTTTATTGAGCGTGATGTCTCTAGATCTTAATAAATTTCCAAATATAGCTTTAGAAAAAATGAGCCCAATTATAAACTGTCTAATTGTGTTCTTGAGAAATGTCAACACAAGTTAATAGGAAAATGCATATGAATTTTAGTTCCTCAACAGTAAGTGTGGTTTATGAAAAGAAGAGTGGCTTTTTTTTTGAAATTATTCAAAGAAAATTTCATATAATTTGGAGGCAATGATTAGTTTCATAAAAATGAAATTCATAGGAGTGGAGAGATAATACAGCGATTAAGATGTTTATTGTAAGAAAGATAAACAGAATTTGACCTCTGGCACCTTGTATGGTCAGCTGAGACCAATAGGAATGATCCATTTTAAGTTCTGAGAATTGCCAAGTCCCTACCAAACTGTCCACCCCACAAAAAAAAATATATATATATATAATTAATAAGGTATGAAAAGAATTTTCATGAAAAAATCTAAAATCCATAATATAAACTAAAAAAGAAAATAAACTGTCTTTAACCAGAATTAACATGACTATAAGGCATGGCTCAGTTCAATATTTATTGCAGGTATTTACCTCTAAGAAGACTTCAATATAATAATTCTATATCTCCAAAGATAAATAATGAGTTGAAAGGATAACTCTTCTCTAAAAGAATGAAATGTTCAATATTGTAATTGTGGGGAGGGGTTTGAGTCGCACCCTGCAGTGCTCAGGGGTTACTCCTGGCTCTATGCTCAGAAATCGCTCCTGGCAGGCATAGAGGACCATATGGGATGGTGGGATTTGAACCACCAACCTTCTGCATGCAAGGCAAAGGCCCTACTTCCATGCTATCTCTACAGCCCCAATATTGTAAATTTTTTTAAAGAAAATCATCACATAGTTGATAGAAATAGTTGAGAATAATATATTTGTTTTTGGATAAGTGAAAGCAAATCTATTGAAAAATAAAATAAATAAAGAGAAGTTTAAAACAAAGAAAAAAGAAAATGAAGAGATGCAAGCATATTTGTTAAAATTATTGTATCTCCAATGAAGTCATTAATAAAATAGAACAAAAAGATTAGCAAGCTCTTAATTTTATCTGTCTATTCTGTTAAATTGGGGTATTGCTATAGGGATGACATTAAACAAATGAATGTATTCAGGGATTCATAGCACTATAACTCAGGCTTCCAGGAAAAAGAAAAATACCTGGGTAGGGTGCTTGAACTCTCTCAAAGAAGCCCTGGTGATATTAGGCCCAGTGTACTTGAATTTTGGTCAAATCACTGTCCCCAAAAGAAATCATTGAGGGTAAGTGATAAGGCACATCCATCAGGAAAACAGTGTTTGTGAGTGATGGATTCAGCTGGAGTGTCTTCCAGGACAGGAGCTTGCCCCTCCCCTTCCTCTCAAAATAGTCAGTCAGCTTTCTGCTGTGTAGGCCAGTATAACATAATATTTCGTGTCTCAGCTTATATCTTGTGCAAGAAAGGAGTGAGGCTATGGGAATGGCCTAGTTAAAAAAAATTCTCAGAAACTCAATTTACATCACACCTAGAAAATTAAATGTAACTTGCTTCCTACAATTGATAATCATGGTCAACTATAATCTTTCATTTGCTTAAAGTAATGTCTTGAAATGGGTCAATCATTTTCTCATTAATTTTGCATGAATTCATTTTGAAACTGATTAAAACTGAACTTAAATGAACTTTTCTGTGAAAATTGTATGTTTATTAAAACAAATAAAACTGAAGGAAAGTGTTGGGCTAATTAAAGTCAATTAAAATGTCAAGTGAAGCTTCATATTTTGTTTTATTTAGAAAATATTTTGTATAAAATATATTTATATAATTAAAAACCTAGGGCATTAAAATGCCATTGTGAATAAGTAACACTAGGTAATATTTATGCAAAAATAGATATTTTAACTTTTGTCTCAAAATGGGTCATTCTGACATAGATCACAATAAAACAGAACTTATAAACAAGATTAAGAGAGAAATAAAAAATCATTTTTGATAAATGTCTATTTTACTTTTATATTTTGTTGCTTTTAATCATATTCCTGATAATATTTAGATTAGAGCAGTATTAATTATTATTGGTATCATTATTATTATCATCAATACTTTTGGAATCTGAGGACCTTCCATGAGAACTCAGGAAATACTCTAAAGCATAGTTCTTGGAATGAACTAATCAGGAAGACTGTGAACACACTCTAGCATGCTGAGCTACTTCTTTTGCTCATTGTTTAAAACAGGGAGTTATGACTTATTTTTATGCTAAAAATTAAGTTACTCTTTTCTCATTTCATTAGTATCTATATTTTATTTATTTGAATAATAATTAAAAGGTAAGATTTATTTATTTATTTGATAACACAATTTAACTAATTTATTTTAATGTGCTAAGATAATACATACATGTAGAAAAGGTAATTATAAATTTGTAATTTGATGTGGGATCTATTTACATACTTTATAAATACTGTCAAATATAAGGAGCAAAGAGTCAACCCATTATTATTTCTAAAATTCTAAATATTTAAGTATATTGGCAGTAATGTACATTAAAATACATAAACTAAAAAATAATATATAGCATAACTTATCATTAAAATAATTTATGTGCTTTATCTGTCCTTATGCACATAGCTAAAGGTACTCAAATATAAGTAATTAGTGCCTTAAAGCATAAAGAATATACTAAATTTTGTAAATTTTAAATATTCAAGCTTAGAAAATATATCAAAATTTATTAAAATTACATTGAATTTAGGGGCCCAGGAGATAGCATGGAGGTAAGGTGTTTGCCTTTCATGCAAAATGTCATCGGTTTGAATCCCGGTGCCCCATATGGTCCCCCGTGCCTGCCAGGAGCAATATCTGAGCATGGAGCCAGGAGTAACCCCTGAGCACTGACCCAAAAACCAAAAAAAAAAAAATTACATTGAATTTAAAGTAGCCTGAATTGCTTTGTGCTATTCTAGATGTGTATTTTAATGCATCTCTTTGTGGCAAAGCTAGAGTCAATTTATGATTCATGTGCATATACATATTTATGTACAATATATATGTACATCACACATTTTTGCATAGAAATATTTTTGTATATTAACACAGTAGAAACTTTTATATTGACTAATAGAAGTCTAATAAATGTAACAAACCGAATAAACATTTTTGAGGCATAAAGTACTTCAATAAGAAAGTATTATAGTAAGGTTGTGAGCAAGTATATAAGGCAGAAAATATTTTATTAAATATCTTTGAGAAGGGGTTTATATTTATGTGAAAAAACTTTTAAAAATACAAATTTGTAGTTGGGTAAAAGCAACAACACAGTAGGTAAATTATTTGCCTTGCATGCAGCTAACCAGAGTTGCATTCTGGGGTCTCTTATTGTTCCCTAAGACTGAGAGGAATTATTTCTGAGCACAAAATCGGGTGTAGGGGCCTGAGAGGTGGTGCAAGGCATAATGACTCTGCCTTGCCTCTGCTAGCCTTGGATGTTCATCCGTTAGATTCCCCGGTTTCCAATATGATCCCTCAAGCCAGGAGCAATATTTTAGTGCATAGGTGTGGCCTAAAGAGCAGAACAAATAAAACAAAACCAAGTCAGGAGTAATGCCTGATCACCACAAGTTGTGTCCTAAAACAAATAAACAAAAAATGTATACAACACAAGAATAATTATATAGGAAGTGACTAAAGATGAGATTATAAATAGAAATAATTCCAAAAATGTGGCACAAAATTAGTTCAGCCAACAGCTAAATCTATTAACCTTATACTTTAAGAGCACTACAAAACTAATTAAAAAAT
This sequence comes from Crocidura indochinensis, assembly GCA_004027635.1. NCBI lineage: Eukaryota > Metazoa > Chordata > Mammalia > Eulipotyphla > Soricidae > Crocidura > Crocidura indochinensis. The sequence goes on from PVKC010020842.1 coordinate 14,218, forward strand.
AAATCAAATGTTTGTGGTTATATATTTTTAAAAAATTATTAATTGGAACAAGCAAGAATATTTGTATTTCTAAGCCTGTTAAAATAGCTTATTAAGAAAGTTTGAGGATGGGGCCAGAGAGATAGCATGGATGTAAAGCATCTGCCTTTCATGCAGAAGGTCATTGGTTCGAATCCTGGCATCCCATGTGGTCCCCCGTGCTTGCCAGGAGCAATTTCTGAACATGGAGCCAGGAATAACCCCTGAGCACTGCCAGGTGCGACCCAAAAACCAAAAACCAAAAAAAAAAAAATAAAAAAAATAAAGTTTGAGGAGGGACTTGAGTGATAGACCTACAGAAAGGATACTTGCTTTGCACACAGTGAATGGGGTTTAAAACCAGGATAACATATAGTTGGCTGAGCCACACCAGGAATGATTTCTGAGCTCAGAAGCAGAAGTAAGCCCTAAGCACTTTTGGTGAGCCCTAAAAAAAAAGTAGGAGATAAAAGTAAAAACAAATTTTCTTATATTGACTTTGCTGCAAATACCTTGATATTTATATTATTTATTAAATATGTTACTGTTTCTACTGAGTAAATTTGTATATGCTTAAATGACATAAATAAAATAATAAATATTTTATTAGCTTTATGAACAAATACTTGAGATAAATTGAACACATCCAAATACCAAATATCAAGAGAGATAATATAGATAATAACAGGTACATGCTACCGTGAATGTTATTGACTTAGGATCTAACCTTGGCATCCTATATGGATCCTCAAGCACTTCTAGAAGTGATCTTGAGTGCAGAGCCAGGAGTAAGCTTTGAGAACCATGTTTTATGGCCAATAAACAAAAAGAAAATATTTAAATATCAACACTTAGGTCTAGGCAGATAAGATAACTCAAAAAGCTGATGCCCTGCTTTACTTAATGTAATGTTGGGTATAATCCCTGGAATCTTTTGATGTTCTGAGCACTGCTTGGAGACATCCCAAGAACTATATGCAACTTTTGTGCCCCCCAAACCACATATGCCTTGGTAATAATGGCATTGTTTATATTTGAGGGGGAGGCATTAGAACATACCCTGAGGTGTTTTAGGTTTAATTTTAGCTCTGTTCTCAAGGATTATTTCTGTATGCCAAGGAAAGATGAGGTGGGTCAAGTGTAAAGCAAATCCCGTAATCCCTGTTCTACCTAGTATACTAGTAATGGTATTTTCAATCAGATACCTAGAGGAAATAATGAAATAGTTCTATTTATTTCTCTTGTTTATCTACATATAACTCAACCACACACATACACACATATGTCCTTGTACTAACTCTACATAATATAACCTGTAGCTAAATCTCAGGATAACTGATGCAAGAATACTTAAAGAAAAAAATAGTAACCTTGAAATATTTTCTTGCATTTGGGCAAGTATATTTTTTCTGAGAATTTGCAAATAAATTTACTCCTATGTTTTTTTCTCATCAAATTAAAATCACATCTACATAAATTCAGAAAAAATTCTATATTATACTGATTCTTGAGTAAATTAAAACTTTTTAAAATTCGACACAGTTGTCTTTGGATTTGTGAGATAAATATTGAATTTTTTTTAATCCTTAGAGATTTTATTTTCAATAAATATATCTATTAGAAAAATTGCTTTAAGTATCAATAAATATGTGATTTAGACCTATCTTTTCATTTAGATAGCTTAATAGTTTCTGGATTCTTAAACTATATATGCTCAGGAATAAGTGTATTTCATGAAACATATCATATAATAAAAACAATTCTGTCCACTCTTCATTAATTAATGACCCTGTCCAAGGATAATGACCTTTCCTACTGAACAAATTGCATAAGTAAAAATAGAATAATAAAAATTAGTGCATTCAAATATAAAACTTAAGCAATAATTGAACACAACATACAAATAAAAGATTTGGAAACCTCTTATGTGCTTCTTCTGTATATAACCCTTGTTTCATTTTAGTAGAGAGCTGGTTTAAGTATATTGTGGTTATGATTTAATTATCTGCTTCCAATACACTGACTTTAAAATATAATTTCATTTTATAGTATGTCAATCAAAGGATTACAAAAGTCAATAGATTATGAAATATAGAGACATGCACTGCTTTTGTTTTCCTACATTGATTTTGTAACCAGGCTTTAGATTTTTACTTTGCTAAAGCACTGATCCTTAAGTGGGGGAAACTTTGACACTTCAAGTCCTACAAAAGGGACATTTTATATACAACTGTGAAAATATGTGGGGCATTTTTGCTTTTCACCTCCTGGGGAGGAATGCTACAGTTCTTTGGTTGGATGAAACTAAGTATGATATCAAAGATCCTCTAAAGGATAGCAAAATTCACCACAGCAAAGACTAAGGAATCACATAAGATCCCTAAGACCTAGATGAGAAATCTTAAAGGAGAATGAAAGAATGTAATAGCTATCCTAAAGTAAAAATTCCATGTTACTTTCTTTGCCATCTGACTTACTTGATTGGAAAACCAAAACTTACAAATTCAAAATTTCCAACAAATATTCAAAATATTCCCTAAATATCCCTTGTTATTCTGTGTATACAAAAAACAGTTATAGTTCAGAGTCTACACAGGCTAACACTATATATGTTTTATACTTATATATGGTGAATATTGAATTTACATGTTATTTGCCGATTTATAACAATTTAGGAAAATACTGATTTTATCATATCCTGATATGTTTAGCCTATGTCTAAATTCTATCATTTAAGTGTATATTAGTTTGCCATTATTTTAAAATGATCATCTATAACATTTTGTGCCCCAAAAAGGAAATATAAAACTTATAGCATTATCTCATGCTTGTGTAAATTTTTTTGGTTACTGTTATGTAGAGTAAGCTTTTTTATTTTTATTTTTTTTTTTGCTGCCACATTACCTTGCTTTTTCTTTTTAAGTTGTTTATTGATGAAGCATCAGAAACAATTTAAAAAGCATTTATTCTTAAGATGGATTATTTGTGTACTATAAGGCTGGGTACAGAAAAAATTGTTTTCCACAAACTAGTAAGGTAATCAATAGATTAGTTGAGGCCTAAAGGCAATGCAGAGGAGTATTTTTGTTATGAACTGCTGAGTAGTTGAAACAGAAATTCATTCTATTCTGAACTATTTGCAAGACTTGAGCTTGCAAGTCAAGGGAACACTGGTCAGTGTTGAAAGCAAGTATCCATTACCAACTCACTTGCTTTTCTCCTTTTAAGAAACCGGGGCTTTGGGAAAGCAAAACATGCTTTTCAAGATTTGAAGAAAACTAGTTTTTCTGTTAGGATTTCATTTATTTATTTAGTTCTTTATTCATAAAGAACCAGCATATGTAATTGTGTGGTTTGTTTGTTTTGTCCTAACGATATAATAAAGATATAACTTTGGAGCATGTGGTTTTTATGAAGGATACCTGGGTTGTATCTCTCTCACCATATGGTGCCTCAAGAAGCTTTGGGAGCAGACCCCCAAACAGTGAGTTGGAAATTAGCCCCAAACACTGATGACTGTGTTTCAGTATGCCATCCATTATCCAAACATAAAATCACAATGAGATTACCAAGTTTATATCAATAATTGGTTTCATTTTTGTAATTTTGTAATTTGTTTTTGTTTTTAGAACATACCAGGAGAATGCTCTGTATTTGCTCCTAATAGTGCTCAGGGGACAATAATGGAATGCCAGGGATTGAACTGTTCAGCCATGTGGAAGGCAAATAATCTACATGTTGTATTGTCACTCTAACCCCAATAGAACATTATATTCAATAGCAAAACCCAAGTAACAATTTTCTATCTTTCATTTCTACTGTAATCATTAAAATTAAAATATAACTAGTAAATTTTTTTATTTTAACGCCTTGATTACATACATAATTGTGTTTGGGTTTCAGTCATGTATAGAACACCACCCATCACCAGTGCAATGTTCCCATCACCATTGTCCCAAATCTCCCTCCTCCCCAAACACCCCCCGCCTGTACTCTAGACAGGCTCTCCATTTCCCTCATAGGTTCTCATTTTTAGGACAGTTCAAAATGTAGTTATTTCTCTAACTAAGCTCACCACTTTTTGTGGTGAGCTTCCTGGAGTGAGCAGGAACTTCCAGCCCTTTTCTCTTTTGTGTCTGAAAATTATTATTATTGCAGGAATGTCTTTCATTTTCCTTAAAACCCATAGAT
>PVKC010020843.1:0-18436 GCA_004027635.1 Crocidura indochinensis
CACCAAAAAAAAGGTAAAATTCCCATCTCGGCATTCCCAATCTTCCTTACCACCTTTATTCCCCTAGGCATCCTTCTTTGTTGCCTGATCCTCAGTGGTTCCACTCTACTTCCTAGGAATCTTATTTCCAGATAAATCAGGGCTTTGAAGCCTATAAGCTCTTCTAGGAATACAGGTTTAACTTTCTGACTTACATTGAAATCTGAATCTCTGAGCAAGACCTTGCTTCTCACTCTGCTGACAACCTGATACTTGTGTGGGACACATTGAAAATGCCCCCTCCAATTCTATCCATGTTATCTTGAAATGAAAATTTTCTTTTTTCTAGTTGCTGAATAGCATTTCATTGCATATATTTTCTTTGTCTGTTCACCTGTCATTGTACACTTAGGTTGTTTCCAGATACTTGTTTATGTACATAGTGCATCAATAAACATAGGTGTATATGTAATTTTTTAATTAAGTTCCTTGGATTTTCTTTAGATAGATACTCAGGAGTGAAAGAAATTATTATGTCATACAGTAGCTCCTTTAATATTTTGAGAGCTTACCACACTTTTTACCATAGAGGCTGAACCAATTTATATTCCAACCAACAGTGTATAAGGGTTCTTTTTTCTCATCCCCACCAACATTTGTTCTTAGCCTTTTGTTTGGGGAAAGAGTTTGGTGTTACTGGGGGCAACCAGATGGTGCTCAGGAGATACTCCTACTTCTGTAACATTGTTTTGATTAGGTTCTACATAATATCAACTTAAATACATAGATTTTTTATACTATAGTTTGAAGTCTGGTAGTATGATATCTCTATTATTGCTCAGAATTTGTCTCAGAATTGCTTGTGCAACTTAGGACATTTTACAAAGTAATAAAATATCAGTAATGAATATCAATGAATTTTGACAGGATTCGCATTAAAATTATGTAATGTTTTGGTTAATATTGGTCATTTTAATAATATTAGTCCTTGTAATCCATGAAACAGACTATCTTATTATCTTCTAATGTCTACTATTATATTTTTAATTAACCTTTTACTGAGCTAACATTGATTTAGAAATGTTATATGTTTAAAATATATTTAGGAGTACAATATTAATACACCACATTTTCCACCAAAGTGATAAAGTCCTTTTACCATTGTCTACTGGACAATACCCCTCTCTTGGTAACCTAAATTTTACAAGTATGTTTCAACTGTTTTCACCAAACATTTCTATTTCTTCCTTGCTTTATTTCTTTTGTAAAAGGTGGGTCAGGGACTATTTAAAAGTTACTTGACCAACCAGGCCTAACAATTAATGCAAGAAATCAAGGATACAGTGCTGCCCAGCCCTGTAGCCTACCATAGCCATCCTAGCAGTACTTAAAATCTGCTAGGGCTATACACAAAGTGCAAATGTACTTTGTCCAATGTACAAATGTACAATGTACAAAAAGCATGAACCTGGGGCTGGAGAGATAGCATGAAGATAGGGTGCTTGCCTTGCATGCAGAAGGCATCCCATATGATCCCCCAAGCCTGCCAGGAGTGATTTCTGAGTGTAGATTCAGGAGTAACCCCTGAGCACTGCCAGGTGTGACCCCCCCTCACAAAAAAAAGCATGAACCTTTTTCTTTATATACTACATATGATTGAGATATCCTGCGATGTTCTTTTGATTTCTCTTAGTATAATCCTCTCCAGATCCATTCATATGATTGCAAAAGGCAAGATTTCACCTTTTATAACTAAGTAGTGTTTCATTGCTTATATGCATCATATTTTCTTTACCTATTTATCTTAGATTGGACATTGGGTCCCTTCCAAATTTCATCTCTTAGAAGAGGCGTAACACATATGTCTTTTCTAATAAAGTTTTTTTATTATTTACTGATCATATGGTAGTTCTATTTTTAATTTGTTTTTGAAATATCCAAACAGTTGTTTATAGAGAGTAAGCCCCATTTATATTTCCACCAACAGTGAACGGGATTCTTTTTTTCTTCCATATCCCTGCCAAAACTTGTTTTGAATATTTTTTGTTTTGTTTTGTTTTTTTGATTTGGGGCCACATGCGACAGTGCGCAGGGGTTACTCCTGGCTATCTGCTCAGAAATAGCTCCTGGCAGGCATGGGGGACCATATGGGACGCCGGGATTCGAACCAACCACCTTAGGTCCTGGATCAGCTGCTTGCAAGGCAAACACTGCTGTGCTAGCTCTTCGGCCCCTGTTTTGAATATTTTTATTTAAACTGTTCCTACTTGGTAAAGTAATAACCCACTATTGTGATTAGTATTTTTTGTGTCTGTTGGCCATCTTTATGTCTCTTTTGGATATATCTATTTATCTCTAATTATTTTTGATGGGGTTATTTGTATGTTGTTGAGTGGCAAGAGTTCTACAAATATCTTGGCTATTAGTCCTGTGTAAAAATTTGTTATACACAGAAACTAAAAGAAAAAAATGCAAAGAAAGGCAGAAAGAAGAAAAATGGCTGCCATAGAGGTAAGCAGAAAGAGATTAGAGGGGAGGGTGAAAGGAAAACTGGGAGCATTGGTGGCAGGAAATGTACACTGGTGAAGGGTGTTTTTCACTATATGACTAAAACTCAATAATCAACAACTTTGTAACTGAAAAAAGAACAGCTGTGTTATGAACAACCTTGTAAACCATGGTGTTTAAATAAAGAAATTTTTAAAAATAAAATAGTTTTAAATTTATGGTGTGTGAATATTTTCTCCCATTCAGTAAAAGTCTATTTCAGTGTTGACTTCTTAGTAGTACATTTTTTTTAGTTTGGTATAATTTCCCCACTACCAGTGTCTCTTTACCCAATAGAGAAATGTGTTTTATCTAAGAAAGTGAATATTGGCTTTATGTTATTATATTAAAGACAATGCTTAAGTATCTGCATTAATAAGTAAAAGACTAATTTAAAAACTAGGTTTAATGAAATCAGCAGAATATACACAGAACATTCAATATAAATTAAACATAATTCATTATTTAAAGAATAAAAAAATCCCTTAGCAAGGTAGAAACAAACAGACTTTTCTTAATTGAGTAGAGGACAGCCATGAGTGAATGTCATCTACACTCAGAAGTATTAAGAAATTTGTCTTGTCTTTTAAGAGTCTGGTTCAATACTTCTTGCAAAACTGGTTTTAAGGCTATGATTTCCTTAGGCTTTTGCCTATCAATGAAGCTCTGTATCGTTTCCTCAAATCTGAGTGATAATCTCACTGGATAGATTACTATTAGTAAGGGGTTCATTTCACTGAATTTCTGTACTATAGCTCTACATTCATTTCTGACTCACAGAGTATCATTTGACAGATCTGCTATGAAGATTATGGAATCTTCTTTGTATTTAATTTCTTTTGTGATTTTGATGTTCTTATTATTCTATTTGCCTTTGGCTCTTGTCATTCTGATTATGATGTATCTTGGAATTTTTATATTTAGGTCAATTTTCACTAGAACCCTTTGATCCTCTTGAATTTTAATGCCTGCATTCCTCAATTTTGGGAAATTCTTACTTATAATTTTTTTAACCAGTCATTCTTTATGGAATTTCCCTTTCTGTTTTTTGGGAACAACTGTAATTCTTATATTGTTTCTCTTGACCTCATCCATTAATTCTATGAGTTGCTGTTCATTTCCTTTCAAAAATTTTACCATGTTCTGTTGTCTTCTAGAGGATTCCTGCATCCCATCTTGAAGCTCCTCACCATATTCCTTTGCTACTCTTATTCTGTTGCTCAGAACTTCTATTGCATTTTTCATACACCTACCCTACTCTTTATTTCTTTTATTTCTAATTTTAGTCTCCTTTCTAGTCTCTTATTTCTTGTGCTTTGCTATTTGTGTCATTGTTTCCTTGAGTTCCTTAAACATTCTGAACATGATGCCTATAAAGTCATTCTCTGAGAGTTTAAAGAACTGGTTGGTAGTGCCTACTGTGTTATTATTTTTGTTCACTGACTTGATGGGCTTCTGAGCATCTCCCCAATTGTAATTTGTGTTCCTATTATGTTGAGAGTGAATCTTTATAGTTAGCTCCCTATAAGTCTCTGAAAGATTAGGCTAGAAGACCTTTTTTCTTTCCTTCCTATCTTTTTTTTTTTTTGGTTTTGTTTTTTGGGTCACACCTGGCAACCCTCAGGGGCTACTCCTGGCAAGCTCAGGAGATCAAATGGGATGCTGAGATTCAAATCACCATCCTTCTGCATGCAAGGCAAATGCCCTACCTCCATGCTATCTCTCCGGCCCTTTCCTTCCTATCTTTACCCAATGACAGAATGTATAGGTGTGAGGTGAGCTATGAAATTGTGATAAGTAGAGTTGTTGGTGCAGAGGAATGGAGGTGGGTGTGCTGAGATGGTAGAGGTCAGTTCTGAAGGTAATCCAGCTGGTTTGCCAAGTTTTAGAGACACTTTTATTGTCTAACCAGTATCTATGGGTCCTCTTGATAGTCTGAGGTCCTTTTTCAAAAATAGTCTAAGATGCTATTTTTTTTCAAAATAACAAAAGGTGGGGTGACTGGAGAGATAGTACAGCAGGTAGGATACTTGTCTTTTCTGGGTTTGATTCTCAGCACTCAATATGTTCCCATGAGCCTAGTCTGGTGTAGTCCCAAAACAAAAATTAAATCAAATCAAGTAACAAAAATAATGTCTATAGCATCTCCATTTATAACTCTTCTATTAATTTTGATTTTGTTTAGATAATATCCCTGCCTGAAGAAATCAAATATCTGATGATATTAATAAACATAATTTCACTCACAATTCATGAATACCCCAGATTTCTGGTTTAGCCAATTGTAAATAAAGTCTAAAATAAAATAAACCAACCCAGAAAGAATGCATCAATTATATATTTTAAATGCACATGAGTTTTTCTTATTACATATGAACCATTGACCCTTGGAAATTATATCTGAAATGTTCTCCCAAAAAAAGTCAACATAACTGCATTGAATTTATGTTATGCTAATGGCTTAGATCCTTCAGAGTAACATCACCTCTAAAATATAAAACTGTTTTAGGATATCACCTATTATCATTAATTTAATATCTTATGATGGCACAAATTTTCAAAACAGTGAAACAATGGGAAGATAAACAATTTAAGGTTCTAAGAATATGCTGCCTTCATCCTCGCTGTTAGGTAAACTTTCTAAAGGTAGAAAATGAAAATTGGAGGACAAAGAGCCTAGAATCTCACTGCAACTCTGAAAAATAAATGCAGCTAGCTGAAGCAACTCTATTCTAAACATTCACTCTTTCAGCTTCTGCACAATTAGTTGATTCTAACTTCTGAACTAGATTCACTTTTTAATTTCATTCTTATTGAACCACTTGTATTTTGAAATACGATTTTTAAAATAATTATAAGCTAAGGATGAGCTAGACTTCACAGTAACAATTAAAAGCAAACAACAAACAAAATACAGGAGCTAGGAGATAAGTGGAGTCAGTCATTTATTTCTCCCTTTCTTTAAAATGCCCTTAATTTTCTACCATAGTCATTGAAGCATGCTATGTCCAAAACACAAATGTATATAGTGTGGGCAATCATCCAGAAAGATAATTAGCATCAAATGGAGTGTTTTAATTATCTTATAGAATCATTTGTTCATTGAAAGTTCAAAAGGAAATAAAAGAAAGAATTATTCAAAGAGTTGTGCTGAATCAGTGTAGAGTACTGTAAACACATGGCATGCATGCCATCAGTCTTCCTGCTGGAACTTATACAGACACAATATATGCCAGTAATTCTCAATGCGACTAGACACAGGCATTACTATCCACAACCTGACACACCACTTAACCCTCCAATCTGAATCAAGATATAATAATGATCTTTAAATTAAACTCATAATAGTATTTTCTATCCTACTTTGCTTTACTCCATGCCAAATACCTCTCATTATTTAAAAAATAAAGCAATGATCATAGAATATATTTTGATCATAGAATTTTTAAATAGCATAATTTAAATGTATCATATATTCATTCTTAAATTAAGTGCTAGTATCATTTGCTTGTTTATTTGCAAGGTCAGGAATTTAATCAAAGTAGCATACACATAGAATATGAGCTTTACCACTATACTAAATAGCCAGCCAGTACTGTTACTATTTAAAGTGGAGATAAACTTAACTCTTCAGAGGTTGGGAAAATTGGATAGTTACATATAAGCAAATGTAACTGAAACTGCACCTCACACTATACACAAAAGTAAGTCCAAAGTGGATTTATGGACTCAGATTAAATTAAAATTCATTAGCTACTATGATACACTTATAGATATAGTATACTATATATCTATATATACTATATAATATACTTCCTACAGCAGAACCTATAGGAAATGGACCTTAGAGGGTTTCAATGAGATGATCACAAAGATAATGACAGGTAAATGGAACTATAAATGGAACTATATCAAACTGAAAAGCTTCTAAACAGCAAAAGAAACTCAGGTTGGAAAGTCACCCAACTGAATGAGAGAAAATGTCTACACACAATACATCAAATAAAGAGCTGATACTCAGAATCTATACAGCACTTACAAAGCTCAACATCAACAAAAACAAACCCAACAAACCCATTCACTGCAAAACTGGAGAACACATATTAATAGACACTTCCCCAAAGAAGATATATAAATGATCAACAAGAATATAAAAACTCCATGGACATTTACACTAGAGAAATGCAAATCAAACAATAGATATCATCTCACATGAATGTTAATGGCACATATCAAAATGTCAGGAACTGCCAGTATTGGCAGTGTTGTGGTGAGAACCTCATTCATTATTAATAAAATATTATTTGGTTCAATCTATATGGGAAGTAATATGCAGATTTTTGAGAAAAAGTAGGAATAAATAATTAATAAATTATTAATATTTTGGCTTACTGTCTTGGTTTTGATAAAGCTAACATCTAATATAAAAATCCTATACAACACTTTAATAAATTGCACTGAACATCTAAAGTTAAAAGCATTTTCAATTAATACCATCATACATATTATCATACATGTAATGAATATATGCATATTCATACATATAATGAAACATTACTAAGAAGAAATCTTTAACCTAGAAGTTAAACTTTAGGAAAGATAGTACAGCAAATAGGGCACTTTCCTTATGAGGCCAACCTGGATTCAATTCCCAATTCCTCATTTAGTCCTCTAAACCCTGCCAGGTGTAATTCCTGACTGCAGAGTCAAAAGAAACCCCAGGCCATTGTCAGGTGTGGCTAAAAAACAAATATAAAAAATTGAAAACTATGTAATTGTTCATCAATTAATGACTGAATACATGATTGAGCTAGGAAGATAGTATAGACGTTAAGGTATTTGATTTTTATATGGCAGTCCCAGACTCAATCCCTGGCACACCATATATGGTTTTCAAAACACTATTGGGAGTGATCCCAAACACAGAGTCAGAAGCAAGGCCTGAGCACTGATTGATGTAGCCAAAAACACAAGCAAACAATAAAAAAGATGTGGTATATGAACATCATGAAATGCTACTCTGCTACAAAGATTAAATTCTGCCAAAACAGATCTAGATATTATGCTAAGTGAAATAAGTCAGATAAATAACATATGAGTGCATTTATTATGGAAGATAAAGAAAACAAATAAACAAAATACACTTTTTGACTGAAAGAACAAAATAGTGGTTGCCAGGGAGAAAAAGAGAAAGAGGTGGAAATGATGCTTTTCTTTCCTACTGTATCTCTTCATTTGTCATGTATGATGTGGAAAGATAATAAAGGATAGTAAAGGATAAAAGCTTAACTTTAGGTGATGAACATACTATAATATAAAATTATTGGAATTTAGTAAGACTGTACACATGAAGTTTTTATAGTGCTATAAACTAGTATTACTTCAGTAATATAGTTTATCTATAAACACTGACTTATTGAAAGTGAAATGATTGTTCCCATCTCATTGTAGCTCAGAATTACAAGTCCTTCCAGTAGTATAAAGTTTCTCTATTCCACTTGCCCAAGCATCTTTTTGTCCCTTTTTTTAGGGTAGGGTGCACATCCACCAGTGTTTAGGATTTACTCCTGGATATGAGCTGAAGGGACCATATTCAGTGCATAGGATCAAGGTTGGCCAAGTGTGCAACGTAGCAAGCATACTACCTGCTATACTATTGCTCTGGCCACTGCCTAAGCATCTCTTGATGTGCATGCTTAAAAGACATGGTCCTAAGACCAGTCTCCAAAAACTCGTTCAGTAGATATGGTGTTAAGATCCTGACAAAAAAATATATTTAGAAGACCTCACAGGTGATTCTGAGGCAGATACCACTAGATTGAAAAGCTCCAGAATGTCTTTTGGATCCATTGTCAGGTCTTAATTCTTTTTGCTGTCACCAGCAAAAATATGCCACAATATTACCATAGACACATAAAGAACTTACATGACAAATAAACAATCTACATGTCAGAGCAGTATTTATAACTATCAAAGAGTCATATATAGTACAATTAATATCTCCTTTATATATTTAAAAACACTATAAGCAGTAACAGATACAGTAGGAAAGAAAACATCATTTAAGTATTTTTGCTTACTATATTTAAGCTTTAGAGTCAATAAAAAAATCCTCTAAAAACCCTTGTTCTTATCCTATGAAGATAAAGGAGTGGGTTGTTCACCAAAGCAATTTTAAGAAGCAAATATATGCATGCTTTTTTCATTAATTTCCAATATATTTATGGACTGTGCTATTCAAATGATATCCTTTCATGGGATAGAAGATTTGCATTTTCCACATGAACAACTCAGTATAATAAAAAATAAAATTAAAACATACACACATGAGACTTATATTATGCTGGTTAAAATGGAAAGAAATAACAAAGGTAATAGATAATATTTAATATCACTAAAGTAATTCCTGGATTTAAATTTCATTTTTAAATATTAAAACTCTCCTAAAAATAAAAGAAGTCTAAAACATCAATATTATCCTCAATACAAAGGTCTATAGTTGAGGGCCAGAGCTATAGTATAGTGGCAGGGCATTTTCTTTGCAGGTGGCCAACTCAGGACAGACTAAATAGACCGTGGTTCAATTCCCTGCATCCCATATGGTCCCCCGAGCCTGCCAGGAGCAATTTCTGAGCTCAGAGGCAAAAGAAACCCTGAGTGTGACCCAAAAACAAAAACAAAAAAAAAATAAACACCAAAGTTCTATATTTGGGTCACGTGTTTTTGAGAGAAGACAACTTGTTGGATAGGAGTAGCACTTCCCTTCTTGAAAGGTGAATACTGCTGATTCTGCTCTATGGAATTAGGCAAATGCATTTCTCAATTTCTTTTTTTTTTTTTTTTTTTTTTTTTTTTTGGTTTTTGGGTCACACCCAGCAGTGCTCAGCGGTTACTCCTGGCTCCATGCTCAGAAATTGCTCCTGGCAGGCACAGGGGACCATATGGGGCACCGGGATTCGAACCGATGACCTTTTGCATGAAAGGCAAACGCCTTACCTCCATGCTATCTACCAGGCCCCGCATTTCTCAATTTCTAAGAACACTCACAAACATAAATTTGGAGGATCAATATCCTGAAACTTATATGTCACATGGTAAGAATAAATAGTAGTCCTACTTTTAGGCAGAATTAGTTTTGTGTGTCTGATAGAATATGGGACTTCTGCAAATTTAAGATTATTATTGATAAATAAGTTCTATGTAGAGCAAAAAGAAAGAAAATGTGTGTACATGGTCATATGATGAAGTTTGAATTCCCATATCCAGAATGTGACTGCATTTGAAGAATAGAACTTCAAAGCAGTAATTAAGTTAAAAGGAGGTCATTAGTGTAGGTCTGAGTCCAGTATGGCTGGTATGCTTGGAAGACAGAATTATCGGGACATAGTAAACAAAGGAAAGATGAAGTGGAAACAGCCGCTCAGAGCAAAACCTCAGAAGAAACACACTCTTCCTTGAACCTAGACTTTTGGTCTTCAGGATTATAAGAAAATTAATTTCTGTTGTTTATGCTGCCTAGTAGTAGGACTTCACAGCAATGAAGTCTTACAACAATGAAGGCTGGGGGCCGGGCGGTGGCGCTGGAGGTAAGGTGCCTGCCACAGTTCGATTCCCCGGTTCCCCATACAGTCCCCCGTGCATGCCAGGAGCGACTTCTGAGTGAATAGCCAGGAGTAACCCCTGAGCGTCACCGGGTGTGACCCAAAAACCAAAAAAAAAAAGAAAAAAAACAACAACAATGAAGGCTACCCTTGTTCAAAACAGAGTCTGGAGTAAGATAGAAAATAGGAAGAGAGTGGGGGGAAGCCTGAAATTCAGCATTCAGTATCCCTCTCCAACATCTCAGGAAGCTCCTGTGTGTGCAGGAGCTGATGGACAGGGAAGGCCTGCAAGGAAAGTACATCAATATTCCCAAATCCAAAATTAGTTCACTTTTTCCTTGCCTTTCTCATCAGGGAGAAGGGATGATTCCTTTTCAATTCTCAAGAAGTAGCCTCCTTTGGGCTGTGAGAACAGCTAAACTGGTTACACTGAAGAACTATTCATGTGTATGAGATGGAGAGTTCATTCTGGAAACATATTCTTTTGGAAGAGTAAAATGGGCAGCCCTTCACCGTGGCGGTGCACCCAAGCATATAAAGGACCAATCCTTCCCCTGAGCATAAACTCCTGGCAGGTTCTGGATTCTGATGGGCTTATTCTTAATGAGCTTTTTCACAGCTGCTGCTTGTTTTAACCAACATTCATAGCCTAACTTCCTCCTTTTTCGGGCAATCCAGTCCTAACAGATTAACCCCCGGAACCAGGCCACCTTCTGGCCCTCTTTCCCTTACCTTTGATCATTCTTCCAAATTAATGAGAAAATGTCGGAGAAGGATAATGCTTCAAATAGATTCTGCTGTGTACTACCTTTTTACATTTGTAGGATTTATCTATTTCGTGTAAGTTTTAAAATGTACTAAAACAGAATCACCCATCTTAAATTTTAATGGTCAGACCTGTAAAAATATAGATTTTGAAAAAATAAATTTCACTTTATTAGTTTATCATTGATTTACAATTTTTGGAACTCAGGAGATTAGCTCCAGTCACTTATATGTAGGTGTCACCCTCTCTGTTATTGGGGGGGTGGGGGTGGGGGAAGAGGGAGAGAAAGAGGGAAAGAGAGAAAAAGAAAGAGATCTATCTAAATATAAGATAGGAAAGAAACATAGTAAGGAATAACAAATGGTCAGTGATCAGAATTAAAGATTTTGTTTATAGACTTGAGCTTTTATGGGAGGATCAAGAGGGATTAACCTTGGGATACTGGTGGAGAGAAACGATACTCTGGTGTAGTGTAGGTATGATGTTTTCATGAAAAGTACGATTAACAGTATTGTAAATCCCAAGATTTCAATTAAAATGTTTTTTAAAAATATGCTTCCAGTAAGAAATAAACTTGATACTACAGCTAGTTATGAGAATACCTCACTCTCTTCTTTGTTATAGAAATACTGAACATTAAATATTAAATCCCTTCTCTTTTAAAGAATTGTTTCTTAGGGGAAAATGTTATAACTGCTTGAAAGAAAGTTGATTATTTTTTATTTCTTTGTTTTTGTTTTGGGGTCATACCTAGCAATGTTTAGAGATTACTCCTAGCTTCACACTCAGAACTCCTGGTTGTTGGATAGCACAGTAGTAGGGCATTTGTCTTGCATGCAGCCAGCACAAGGACAGACACTGATTGGATTCCCAGCATCCCAATTTGGTCCCCTGTGCCTGCCAGGAGTGATTTAAGAGCACAGAGACAGGAGAAACCCCTGAGGGCTGCCAGGTGTGGCCCAAAAAAACCAAAAACCAAAACGAAACAAAAAAAAAAAAAAAAAAGAAGAACTCCTGGTTGTGTTCCAGGGACCATTAAGGGGGACAGGGGAGGGGTGATGGTGTTGAAGTTAGGTCAACCACATTCAAGGCAAATACCTTACTATCTCTGTAGCCCCAGAAAGGTGAGTCTTTTTATTTGTTTGGTTGGTTTTTCGGTCACACCCAGCAGTGCTCAGGGGTTACTCCTGGCTCTACACTCAGAAATCACTCCTGGCAAGCTCGGGGACCATCTGGGATGCTGGGATTCAAACAACTGTCCTTCTGCATGCAAGGCAAATTCCTTACCTCTATGCTATCTTTCTGGCCCCAAAAAGGTGATTCTTTTTTTTAGTTTTTGGGTCACACCCGGCAGTGCTCAGGGGTTACTCCTGGCTCCATGCTCAGAAATTGCTCCTGGCAGGCAAAGGGGACCATATGGGGCACCGGGATTCGAACTGATGACCTTTTGCATGAAAGGCAAATGCCTTACCTCCATGCTATCTCCTGGGCCCCCCAAAAAGGTGATTCTTAAAGAGAACTCACTCCCTGCTTCCTCTATGTACATGCATCCTCTCTCTCTCTTTCTCTCTCTCACTCTCTCTCTCTTTTTCTCATACATACATACACATTACTGATGCATTCAGTATTTTCTAGCATAATCAGTTTTTAAACCAATTACCTATACTTTAAATTTAAATAGTCCTTCTCTTATACAAGCCATATAAGAGCATGCTTCTCAATGAACAAAATCAACTTTCCAAAGACAAAGGAAGAAAAAAAGAAAGGAAAAGAGGAAAAAGGGAAAGAAAAAAATTTTATTTAACTACCTTCCCCCATCCTAATTTTAGTAGGGAATCAAAGTGTATGGCTTGTTCTAACCTTGAAGGTGGGATCCCTCTAGGCTAAGATTAAATAATTTATATCAAGGCCACCGCAAAGAAAAGAAAAAAAAAGAAAAAGAAGTCACAGAATGGACCTAGCATATAGGAGATCAATAATAGGTCCTACTGAGGCACATTCTTCTACAATACAAGAAGCACTGATAGGGTAGCCTGTGGGATGCAAAGCCAGACTGCTGACTCAGCTCTCTGGTGACTTTTGATTGTATAATAGGGTGAATGACAATCTCAGGGTGACTTAGATTATTCACTGGCATAGGGGCAATAGAGGCACCACACTTAAAGGGTTATTGTGAAGATCAAATGAGTAATAAGTTATACAGTACCTGAGCCATTTGTCCAATTCATACCAATGTGAGTTTATTTTGTGCCAGTATTATGTTACATCTTCTATGTCAGTACCCAGATATATTTTGACTTCACCCTCTGTTTCCTTTATCCTTCACAGACAGCTACTGTTTTTACAGTCACCAACACTAATTCATAGTTTGGATGACTCTAAGAATCAAACCTCTCACAACTATTTTTGAAATTTCCACAACAAATAATTGAAAGAAAGCCAAGAGAAGAGGAGTTCCCCCTAGCCAGCCAGCAGTGATTTCTGAGCAAAGAGCCAGAGTAACCCCTGATCACCACCTGGTGTGACCCCCAAAAATAAATAAATAAAAAAGAATGAGTTATTCTATGTCTGTGATGGAGAATGTACAGGATGAGGCCAGGACTTACTGTAGTGCCAGAAAAGAAGAAAACCATAAAAATTTAAGATATAGCTGCTAAGAGCCCACATTGAAGAATAGTCAGAGTATCAAAATAATAACGTGATAGTTGCTTATAATGTAGTCAATAAATAAAAATCAGTAAATCAATGATATTTAGAAAAAAAGTGTGAGAAGCATTTCTACAGGAGACCAGACCTATTGAGGAAATAAACAAATACAAAATTTTCCACTTTGCAAGTTCAATATAATGGCTGATTCAAACAGGAATCAATAAGAGCTAGAAACATAAGGAGAATTTGAGGAAACAAAATATGTACACTTTCCAACCACCTCCTCAATTCTCATTAATTGCCAGGAAAAATGGATTGAGACAGTGCAACACTATACAGTCAATGACTCTGAGGCTGCCATACTGAGACAGCAGTAAATTGTGATAGGACAGTAACAATATCATCATAGAGTAAGAACTTTGGCTATCTAAGTGACTGTCTCCCGAACCCCAAATTCATCTGTGGAATTCTGGTTCCATAGTGCTGAAATTAGGAGATTTCACTGTGTGTGTATGTGTGTGTGTGTGAGAGAGAGAGCGAGAGAGAGAGAGAGAGAGAGAGAGAGAGAGAGAGAGAGAGGGGCTGGATCCAAAGGATAGAACCCTGTTGTTATAATTAGTGCCTATAAAGAGATCCCAGAAAAATCCATCACCCTCTCCACAACCTGATACAAGGAAAAACTTAAGAACCAGGGAAGTCCTCCACTCAGCTACCTTAGGCTTACAGTTTCCAGATGGTGAAGAATTTCCATTGTTCATAAGCTTCCATGGTATCTTTGTGTTAGAAGTCCGAATGCAATAATGGTTTCTTTGGACCTGGTGCTACCTCTAAATAAATCTCACTTCCAATTTTCTTAGACTACAGAAGAAGGAAAATGAAGTAACATCAAAGCACCTATAATATGGTACATTCACCGGAACAACTGTCTGAAACGTATGCCAGTTGTTATAAGTTAAAAGAAACAAAAGTGACAGAACAATCAAATGTAGGAACTTGATCAGGATTTGATGCTAATATTGTAAAGAAAAAGCTCTAATCAATTTTTAGAATTAGCAGTGTTGGAAAATCCTGACCATTAGACAATCAGAATAGAAACATTCATTTCTATAGGCATAATATTGTATTGTGACAATGTAGAAGAATGCTCTTGTTCCTAGTAGTTGTATTCTGAACTACCGAAGAGTGAAATGCTCCCTTGCCTGCAATGGGAGAGATAAGGTCTAATATGCAATCAGAAATATATTGTATGTCAGGCCCTTGATCTGAGGTGGTTGGCACCAGCTTTTTCTTTGTCAACTCTGCTTCATACACATGCCCCACTAGAGTCTTGTTCACAGTTACTTCATCCAGGGGATCTAGACTTCGGCCTGGAGCACAGGTTTGGGAGCTGACTTCTAGCTGAGAGCAGCAAAGTCAGCTTCAGCTGGGTTTCCTTTCTGCAGGCACACTCAGTATACCCAGGGAGGTAGTGATAAATCTGTTCCACTCCCTGAATTCCTTATTTCCTATAAGCAATGAGGTGGAAAGGGAGGCCATGAATTATGGCTGGACCCAGCCAGTGTAAACGACAAGCCTTTTTGGCTACCTGACTACATGGTAATTATTACCCATACATGTAGAGCTGTCCACGTGACTCTAAGTAATAGCATCAGCAACCCTAGTCCTTGGGTATTTACTCTGTCATATGTGTCTATGAGATAGAGTTCGCAGACACAGCTGCTCTTGTATCTGCTGAATGTTTGACAAAGTTTCCAAATGCAATTCATCTCCCTTTTATGATCACTGAGTATCACACTTGGTACTGATGAAAACATTCGCTACAGGCAAAAATTAATTAATTTATAATATTAATAAATATTATTCAGAAAGCTGAGTAAAATGGTTAAAGACAGTACAGTTGACCATGATTCAACCCTCAGTATCACACTGTCCCCAGAGCACTGCTGTGAGAAATACCCACGCATAGAGTCAGGAGTAATCTCAATACTACTGAGTATGGTCCCCAACCAGAAAGCAATGTAAAGCTGATTAAGTCACCTATATTGGAAAAAGGGAAACTATGAAACAGGAGGAGGGTCCCTATTTCTCTCCTAAAAACCATTATTGTAAATGCCCCCTTAGATTCTTGCATGTCTAGGCATCCAGAACCATTTATCAGGGGAAAGAATGTACCACATGTAAAAATCACGACTTGCCTCCTGACTCACGATCAAAGCAAGAGGAGCAAGATAGATCACCTGCTCCCATCATTCCTCCCACCTGGGCCATCACTAAAAGACCACTGGCCATCACTCACAGCTCTTTCCATACATTCATGCCAGAAAACTCAAAAGACTTGAACAGATGTTCCCTTCTTTTAGAGTCACTGCTGACAGTTAAAAAAGGAGGAAGATTAAGTGTCTAATATCATTTGGAGAGAGGTAGGGGGAAATGAGCCTCAAACATTATGGAGGTTATGTTGACCTTCACATCTCTATGGGCTGCAGCCATTCAGCACCCTTGAGTTTGGGGTATAACACTCGCCATAAAAAGAGAGTCATTCAGGCTACACTGAACTACCACAGACAACTGAAATGGAAAGGCAACAGATTAAGTGATTCCCAAGTACAATTGTGGGCATTCAGGCTATACTACCCCAAAAATTGTACTTCAATCTATTAACTTGAGCTTCAAGCCTTTAAAAACCTGCAAATACAGGGTAAGGTTTTCTCTGAATCATTCTCACTGCCAAAAGAGAGATTTCCCCTGGTTCTCCCAAGGAAGGTACAGCCCTTCTCAGAGACTCAGATTGATTTTTGTCAAGGAGAAAAATCTCCAAATTCAGCACCTCACTCATTGTCACAAACTATCAAATCACCAAACTGGTCTTCTAAGATCCCATTCTTCCTCAAATGCCTTCCTAATCTTCCTGAAGACATCCATATCCCTCCTCCCTTACTCAGTGAAAAAATTATATTTAATCCCAAAGTCAAAGACACCTCAGGGAGTTATTCAATTTTCCCTGGGAATCTCCCATTTGTGTAAGATATCCATGATCTCAAACTTATGCTTGTTTTGATCTCCCATTTGCGCAAGAGGTGTTCATGTTCTCAAACTTCTGATCTTGTTAATCTGTTGTTTATTATGGAGGTTTCAGCCAAGTACTTAGAAGAGTGGAAGGAAATGATTCCCTGCAGAATGAACAGACACAAGCAGCACCATGGAAAACTATCATAGAATACTAACCAACTGGCAGTTCCTGATAGAGTTGCTGGGTACACAGGTACTATCAGTGTGTATCACTGCACTATGCAATTTCCCCTTACTATTTCATATGTAAGCTGTGCTTCAACTAAAAAATATTAAAAATTGAAGGATAGGGCCAGAGCTATGGTTCAGCAAATTAGATAGAGTACATGCTTTGCAAACAGGAAGCCCCATTTAATATTAGCACTGTATGATCTCCTGAGAATCAAACTTAGGTAAATTCCTGATCATCACTAGGTATAGCACCACCAGGTATGGCACAATCCCCCCCCAACACACACACACACACACACACACACACACACAAACACACACACACACACACACACATTTTCCTTCCCCCAAAATAAGAAAACAAAATAATGCTTGTACACCAAGAGATATCTGTCCTTTGCTTTTAAAACAATCTCACAAATGAAGGTATTATATAAAATTATCCACTTAAACAGAGAGCTCAAGGCAATCAGGAGCCAACATCTAAGTCTATATGTAAAGTAAAATTAGACACAGTCCCTGCAATAGCTTTACAAATAACTCTACTGGCATTTGCGAGAATTGCTGGGGGGGGAAGTAATTACAAAGGCCTTTGATCTCCTGTTATATTGTCTATCTGGGATCTCAAAGAAACCAGCAAACAAATGAAGCCCTGCAGTGCTCTGACAGAGGCACTGTGTCTACATCTGTTTCCAGTGCCAGGCCCAGCCTTTACATAGTAGCCCCTGGATATAAGCAAGGACAGAAGTAGGTCCATAGTCTAGAGGGAAACATCATGATTAAATCAGGACTCTGTGTCAGTTAGAGTCTAACTACAATTTGGAAACTGGATCCCAAATTGTCAGGCAGAAAGTCTATATACCCGATGTTGGCATTCTTCCTAATATACTAGATTCTTGATAAGCATAGAACAAAGAACAGGAGAACAGGAGCAACAGCCTACTACTTGAGATTTCCAAGATCTGCTTACTGCCAAGAACTGAACTGTGTCTTCTGAAATTTACTATATTGAAATGCTTACTGCCTACAACTAAGTTACAATGAACTAAGCTAAGTTAAAATGAGGCCACAGTGTAGTGGGGGAGACAGCATTTTGGTTATCCTTAGACAAAGGGAAAACTGGGGTGCATGTTTATATAGTACCATGTGAAGTAGGAGTAACATTGCTACTAGTTAAGGAAACAACGAGAAGCAAAGCCTTGATATGTCCAAAGGTTAACTGGGCCAGCTCAGCATTCCACTTTTGGTCTCTAGAGAGACGATGAGAACCTGCCTTTGTGTTGTAGGAATTGCTTGTGTGTTTATAACTAGCAAACTCATGCATCTACACAGCCCAGATCTGAATGCACTGCCTAATAAGGCAACTTTCCTAGAGATTCAAACACAATTACAGGGAAATGAAGCAAGTTGTTTTATGTCACAAGGTATAGAGACTAAAACTTAAGACTCAAAAAAAACAAGAAATTCTCTTGCAAAAAGTAAAAAGTTTGGAGAAGTAAAGCAGAAAAGAAATGGCAAGGAATCAGAGTGATAACACAGCAGGTAGGGCATTTGTCTTGCATGTGGCCAATCCAAATTTGATCCCAGCATCCCATTTGGTTCCGTGAGTATGACAGGAGTAATTTTTGAGGGAGGGAGGGTGGGAGGGAGGGAG
>PVKC010020844.1:0-18449 GCA_004027635.1 Crocidura indochinensis
TTCTTTGTACCCACAGCCAGCAAGAGAAAGATAAGATGATCAGGAGAAAGAAGTGTGAGTGCAGACAAGGCAAACAGGCACGAATTGGATTACTCCAAGATCCTCAGCTGAGGCAGGGCTCAGAACTAATCTGATTATATGAATATTATGAGACACAAAGTATCTGCTGCAGCAATTATGAAGCTTGCACACAGAAAAGAGGACATTTTGAGTCCTGGAGTAATGTACCTAGTGTTTAGCTTCAAAGCAAAAGTTGAAGTGAGATTGGATGGTGGAAGGAGAGAGGAAAAAAGAGAGTGAGAGTGGATAAAAATTACTAAAGTGATCTTCAAATGTTATACTGAAGTAGTACTTTTTTCCTTTTCTTCCTTTATCATGCTCTATTCTATTCTCTTCTTCCTTTTTCTTTATTGCTTCTCCTTCCCTCCTTGTTCCTCTCTTCTATTAAAATTGAGAGAATTATTTTCATTCCTTAAATGCACTAAAACCATTTAAAATATAATACTATTTTAGATCTCTTTAAACTCCAGTTGAGGACTTTATAGCTTGCTACTATCTCACTGAACCATAGAGCCTTCTCTCAAACGTGGTGCCCCTTGGTGTGAATAATAGCTTTCAGACCTAAATTTCCACATCACCTTCTGAGCCAAAACCTTGGGCTTTGTGTGAAGGCAACAGTGGTGGCATGAGAATTTGTCTGTATACTTGATTTAGTCAACTGGCATTTAGCTGAGTTTCTTTGAAGAGAAATACAGAGCAGACTTAAGTAATAAACAATGGAAAGATCACATAGACACTGGAAGACACTACTAAAGGTCCAATTTGCATGAAGTTTAGGCATGCATAGTCGAGAGAGACAATTCTAATGGCTGTTAGCTTAGAATCAGTGGTCCTCAAACTACGGCCCGCAGCCACGTATTGTATTTGTTCCCATTTTGTTTCTTCACATCAAAATAAGATGTATGCAGTGTGCATAGGAATTTGTTCATAATTTTTGTTTTTACTATAGTCTGGCCCTCCAATGGTCTGAGGGACAGTGAACTGGGCCCCTGTTTAAAAAGTTTGAGGACCCTTGAATGATGGGTAAGATCCTACAAGTGTCATTTCTCAATTAAGATGTGAGGTGATTTCATTTCTTTAAGCTTGAATTTGCCAAAGCCTTGGGAAGAAAATATAAATAGACCATTCAATTTGCTAAAGTTAGCCAAGGGCAGTCTGCTTAAACATTTCTGAACCATGGAATCCCTCCAACCTTGCTTCCTTTCATATGGAACCCCATGCTACATGTTAGCCCCCTATTCTCATGCTATGACTTCCATTCCTTGAATTAGCCTGAGAAACAATAGTCTGTAAAAAGTAAAAACTAAATTTTTCACATGATAGAGTGGTCCTTTTCCACTTTTATTTTAAAGAATTCTTTATAAATAAAATTTATAAATGAGGGGCTGGTGAGGTGGCACTAGAGGTAAGGTGTCTGCCTGGCAAGCGCTAGCCAAGGAAGGACCGAGGTTCGATCCCCTGGCGTCCCATATGGGTCCCCCAAGCCAGGGGCAATTTCTGAGCGCTTAGCCAGGAGTACCCCTGAGCATCAAACAGGTGTGACCCAAAAAATGAAAACAATTTATAAATGAATAAGTTCTTTATAAATAAAATTTAAAGAATAATTATTCATTCTCCAGTACCAGTACCAGAACTTCTCTCAGTCTCATCTACTCTCATTCTTGGGGTAAAATCTTACCCCAGCACTATCAATACCTTTTTTCTCTTGCCTAAGATATTCTTTCCAAGTCACTATGCCTGTACCTTTTGTCCAACTGGCAAGGACTTGGGAAAGCTTTTCATGGCAAATTATTCTCCCGGATCTCTAGAATGAAAGCTGAAGCAGAAGCTACATCTGCCTTTGGCCATTATTACACTGGAGCCAAGGGCTCAGAGCTTGACACATAGCAAGAACTCAACAAACACTAATTACTGTGATGAGGCTATGTTTGAGGTCTTCAGAGCAGAATGTGAGAAAAATGAATCTCTGTCCCTTGGGAGTGTGAGGGAAACAGGAAGTGGCACAGTCAGCTTGTTGAGACTTTGCTCTGTGGACATGATTGCAATTAAGCTGTGATTTTTTTTTAATCAACAACATTTCATGTTTGGTGTAAAATGCAACAAAATCCAACAGCACACCTGTACCAAGCTGTAAATATTGAAAGGCATCCTGGGTTCATTGATCGCTATCTTGAAAGTCATCCCTCAATGCACAACACCCATGCATGCACAAGCAATAGCCCAGGTATTAGTATTCAAGTTTGATCATCTCTCTGCAAATCCAGTGGCTAAATACATATTTTAATTGAGCCCAGGAGTGTTGACTTCCAGACACAGTGTAGAAAAAAAAATCACTAGAAAAATGGCAAGTGAAAGCAGCCTTTTACCTTTGAAGGAAATATGATACTTACAAAACCTCGCTAATAATTTTTTATTGGGGAAAAGCCTATGGCAGGAATAACTTGCTTATATGTTTTAAGCTGCAGTTTGACAAAAAAAATAGTGTTCCTTTGCTTTAGAAAACAAAACTGTCACAGTGAGCCAGGTAAGATAATTGGAAAAATTAGATTATGTAATTAGCTTTCTGTGCTATTAAGATATGGAAATTATCATTAGCCCAGGAAATGGCTTGAGTGTCCAAAGTGATGTGAAGAGTCACACTGATTAAAATGGGAAATATAAATTAATAGGAAACAGAATTATCTGAGTGGGTGAGGATGTGTCTTTGAAATGACACCAAACTATTACAAAGATTTCTAATCTGTTGTGCTGGTGAAATACTGCCCAATTCACCCAATACATCACAACTCCAATGTGTGTTTGGAGTCAATGTCAAATTATTTTCACTATCATATAGACACATATGATCATACACAATGATCTCAATAGACGTGTTTTTTTCCTTACTCTTTTGTATGACAGTTTTTTTTATATAGAATGCTTTTCTTTTGAGAGTGACATTTGCTATTTCTTGATGACCAAGATGGCTACTATGCTGACCACCTATGCTAAGATAGGTATTTTTCCAAGAACTTGACATTAATCATCTTATTTAATGGTCTAAGGACCACATGATATGGGGTGAGATGGAGTCCTCAGAAGAGGACAGTAAAGGGTTAGGAAAATAATTTACATTGCCAAGCTCTCCCTTTGCTAGAGTTGTACTATAGAGTTCTAGATCTTAGTCACAAGTCTGAAATACTTTGAAGCATTGTCATGCAGATAATTCTGGAAATACCACAAAGACCACGGGGGACTTGGGAATTCCCTAGAAAAAACATGTGTGACCTCTTCACAGATCATTAAACTTGACCCGAAGTGTATGTTCATAGCCAACATTTTCTTTTATCTTCTTTTATTTTTTATTTTTTTCCAACATTTTCTTAATTAGCTAATAATCTCTTACTTTCTAAGACCCTCATCTGATCCACCAAAGTGAGTGACTTTTCAACAAACATATTTGATATGCTTTCAATTTGGGTGGGGGTAGGAAGGGTCAGGTAGCAAATGCTGAGAAGTAAAACTGTTGCATCATAATAAATTCAATGTTATAATTTTGGGGAGGGGTGCATACCTGGCAGTGTTCAGGGCTTATTACTACTCAGGGATCGCTACTAGAAGGCATAGGGGACTATGTGGCATGCCTGGGATTGAAATTGTACAAGACAAACTCCTTTCCTACTGTACTTCCTGGCTTCTTTATGTTTAAATTCTGAAGATCCACCATGCTGTTTTTATAGCACTATCTTTTTCTTATCAACAATGCACAGGAATTTCAATTTTCCACATCCTTGTCAACATCTCGCACATATGTATCTATATGTGTATATGCATACAGACACACACAAATGTACACAATAGCCATCTGCATAGGTGTAAATAATAGCTTTTCATATCTGATATGTTTGTTGAAAACAAACAATCTTGCTCGTAAGCTTCACTTTTCTAGTGGGCTTTCCAACTGTTTCTTTTTTTTTTCCTTTTTGTACCTCATAATTATCACATAAAGAAGTATCTACTTATGCAGAAATAAGAATGGAGAAAACAAAAGGAAAACACAAACACAGGCATGTTTGTTGTTTGATATGGAGGTTTATTGTGCTTGGATAATAAATCATTAGAAGGAATGTCAACACTGCATAGGCAAAGAGAGAGAAGTTAGCTGCAAATGCTAATGTGGGATCACATGACATATAAAGAAGAGTAGAAGAGTAGGAATAAATGCAGCCACATGTTAGTGATGGCTCAAGTCACAATACAATCATGTACATGCTGGGCAGAGCAAGCAAACATTTGCACATCCTCAGCAAAGAACCTTTACATTCCATCATTGGCCTCTTAGTGGGCATTGATTAGCAAGAAAGTGTTCCCCTTAGTGCTCTAAATTTAGGCTTGTCCACAGCCACCAGTCAAAGGGATTTTTCTGGTCTTTACCAACTGGTAAGTGAAGTCACAAGGCTCCAATGTTCAAACTATATAAAACAGAAATCTAGGGGCCGGGCAGTGGCGCTGGAGATAAGGTGCCTGCACTAACCTAGAACGGACCGCGGTTCGATCCCCCGGTTCCCCATATGGTCCCCTGTGCCTGCCAGGAGCGACTTCTGAGTGAATAGCCAGGAGTAACACCTGAGAATCACCGGGTGTGGCCCAAAAAAAAAAAAAGAAAAGAAAAGAAATCTAACTGGTTTCCCTCTTCATTCTCATTGCCTCAGACCGGCAAATTCTATGCATCTCTGTCCAAAATATCAGGGACTTACTATGGACAAAAACAATAATACTACCACCAGCACCCCTTGCTTCCCAAGCGGTTTGCTCTTTTCTGCCTCAGGCAAAATGTGGAGAGTTTTTAATATTTAGGGGAAAAAGAAAACATGTGGTTTACTTTGCAGATATCTTGCAATTATCAAGTAGGTATCACCAGACCACCATCCCCCTTCCCTCACCCCAGGAGAGTTCATCTCCCCCAACGGAGACTCCTCTCTGTGAAACTCTTTTCATTTCCATTTTCTTCCAGTCCTTAGCAACCACACTCAACTTTGTGTCTTGGTGAAGTGGACCCTGCCACTTGTCTCATAGAATATCCTACTCTTCCATGCACATGAATTATCTTATATGGCAAGGTACTTTCCAGCTGCAGTGCATTGAAATATGTATCAGAATGGTCTTCCCTTTTTTTTATTGTTTATTTGTTGGGCTAAATCTGGCAGCGTAAGAGCTTACTCCTGGCTCTAAACTCAGCGATCACTACTGGTGCTTAGGGGTCTATATGGGATATCAGGAATTGAACCCAGGTTGACCACATGCAAAGAAAACATCAAGGGCCTTCCTTTTTAAGAATGAATTCCTTAAAATTCCAGAATAATATCCCCCTATATGATGATGTACTGCTTCTTTATTCACTTCTCACTGAACACTTGGTTCACTTCTTCCTTTTGGTTCTTGTGATTAATGCAGTTCTGATTCTGAGAACACAGATATTTATGTTGCTACTTTCAATTTGGGTGGGGGTAGGGAGGGTCAGGTAGCAAATGCTGAGAAGTAAAACTGTTGCATCATAATAAATTCGATGTTTTAATTTTTGGGAGGGTGGCATACCCACCAGTGTTCAGGGCTTACCACTAGCTCTGTACTCAGGGATTACTACTAGAAAGCATAGGGTACATTTGGCATGCCTGGGATTGAAGTTGTACAAGGCAAACCCCTTTCCTACTGTATCTCCTAACCTCTTTATGTTTAAATTCTGAATATCCACCGTGCTGTTTTATAGCACTACCCTCTTCTTATCAACCATGCACAAAAATTTCAATTTTTCCAGATCTTTGTCAATATCTTGCACATATGTATTTATATGTGTATATACATACAGACACACAAATGTACACAATAGCCATCTGCATAGGTGTGAATAATAGCTTTTCAAGACATAAACCAATCAAGAAAATCACTCCCATGAATTCCAGACTCACATAGGGGGCAAAGGATAAAATAAAAACAGAAGCAAGCAAGCAAACAAACAAAAACTTTCCTTTCTGGGGCCAGAAAGATAATACAGTGCATAGCCTGTTATTATTGGATCAATCCCTGGTGGCAGCTCATGCAATCCTTTCTCTGAGCACAGCCAGAAATGTTCACTGAAATGAGCACAGAGTCAGGAATAAGCCCTAAGCACAGTCAAGTGTGGTCCCAAAAAAAACTCCTTCAGCACTGTTTGGTCCCATGGAGTCACAATCTGCTGAAGCTTCTTGCATCCATTTAATCCCGTCTACCTCCCAGTTCTGCACTGGACATGCTTACTTCCATTAGATTCTTCCACCTTCGCAATGCAGCGGAGGATCTTTGCTCAGAAAGTTCCCGCTCCACCTGTCTTTGTAAGACTAGTTTGAACTCTGCCTTCTGCTTCAATTTAACTATCCATCTGGTCACCTTTGGTGGCTCATAATAGGCTCTTTCCACAAGTAACATCAAAGTCAATCAGGGGCCTTGAATGCCTGAACTGAATTGATAGTTCCTCTCACTTCTAGGGATAAAGTCCCTAGGCTTGTCATTCACCATTTCATGACCAGCATCAATGCAAAGCTCTGGGCACATGGTATGACCATATTAATGTCAATTATGCTCGAGTGAGCTGCAGGACAACACAGCTGTCAGAATAGAAGTAAGCAGTGACACGCACAATAACCTGACTCTTGATTCTGGGAAGAGTCTGGGAGGTAGAAGTCCTGTGCAGATATTCATCAGCCCTGGCAAAGGTGGTGCATCTCTGGCCCAATAAAAAACAACAACAACAACAAAAAAATAAAAAACATCTCTACATCTCAATAACAATAGGATCAATTCTGACATTAACACGAATATTACCAAAGCCCAAGAGAGCCATTTGAATTCACTGCACTCCCTGACAGATAATATAAAAGCTCTAACTTGCTCTCTAGAAACAAGAAACTTTCATTTATGGCTTCCCAGTCCTGGTTAATCCTGCCCATTAGGCCCCAATATTGCATTTTACACAGGATGCGAGATCATACCAGAGACTGATGTAATTCTTGGGCACAAAACCAGCTGGCAGGCTTAACACTGCCATCCCCTCTACTCAGAAGGCATGCATCAAGGAACTCCCACCCACAACTTCTTTTTATTGTTTGACAGATTCCTGCATGCTCTTCATTATGGAGAGATGAAAGAAGGCAAGTCCAATTCTCCCCCCTTACATTTGCATTTGGAGTAATTTATAATGGGGGAAGGAACACAGTCTTGCATTTGTGCAGGGGTGACTGTTTACTCAGAAAGGTGACTCCCGCCATTGACAATAATGTCAGTTTTCCATTTGCATATTTTAAGGTAATGCCTCTTTTTCAATTCAGCTAGTTGGTTTTCTTTTTCAATGAGCCCAGTGACACCCAGACCTCTAGGTTCTATCTTTGAGTATCGTTCCAGGAGGAGTAAAAATAACTAGAATACTTTTCACAGGGCCAAGGGCTGGCATTCAGGTTGCTGAAAAGTGAACCCAGATCCTGGTATTTCTTCCATCTTCCTTATTCCCCTCCTCTGCCCTCACCCCCATGCCCCAGACTCTTCTAGCTCAGGGCTAGAAGGCTGCTGAGAAGGAATCCTTCTGTAAAATATGCTGGATCCCAGGAGATCCGCCTGGAATACTGGCTCAGGTAGCTGAGCAGTTCATCAGCATAGCAATTTGCTTCTTCAGCAACATCCTTCAGAGCAGAGCAAAGGCTTTGGGGAGACACCAGAGGGAAAAGGCACATCTATGCAGAATTTATCCAGATGCATAAGCCCTGATGGTCTCTGCAGGAGGGAAGAGAGAGAGATTGGAGGGGCTCTGAGGGACCTCTCTTGGCCCAGTCTCCAGACACCCCTGTTCTGCCAAACACATGCTGCTTTTTTAGATTTTAAAAACCCTACACATAAATGCAGGCAATTCTGAGAATTGGAGACCCAGGCTTCCAGATCACAAACCTTCAGACTGATAGTGAGCAGAGGTCTCTTGTGAGAAGCCAGTTGGGAGACAATAGTCTGGGGAATAGTATTCTTCTAGATGAGTTGACAATCTTCACCATTTAAATTAAACTGCTGGAGCAGGAGTGATAGTGCAGTGGGTAGGATACTTGCTTTGCAAACAGCTGACCAGGCTTTGATCACCAGCATACCATATAACCCCCTGAGCCCCACCAGGAGTGATCTCTGGGCTCTGAGTCAGAAAGAACCCCAGAGTTTATATAAGTAGGTGTGGCCACCAAACCAAAACAAAATAAAAGTAAAGCCCATAAATCAAATTTTGGTTAGAGATGTTGAAATCCAAAAAGCAATTTGTACTATCATGCTAGGGGAAGCAGAATGTAGAGTCAACACTCATTCATGATGTTTTCCTTTTGGCCACACCTGGAACATTGAGAGCTTTTTAGCAAAACCCTTTGGTAAGGTTGGATCAAAGAAAATTTTAAATTAAAAGACACAACATGGTGATTCGAGGTGTGGGAGCACCCCTGAATATATGCCTTTTCCTGGGTGAAGACATCATTGCACAGAAGAGGTCTTGATGGACAATTTGTCAGTAGCAGCTCACTAGCTTCTTCAGAGGTAAAGATGAGAGAACTAGAGTGAAAAAAATATTAATAGGGGGCTGGAGAGATACTGCAGAGGGTAGGGCACCTGCTTAGCATGATGCTGACTCAGGTTAGGTCCTAGGCATCCCATATGGTCCCCTGAGCACCACTAGGAGAGATATCTGAGCACAGAGCCAGGAGTAAACCCTGAGAACTGTCTGATATGCCCCTCAAACAATAATAATAAAATTAGAAAGAACAAAAAGCTTTCTAAAAATAATGGTCTATGTACTGAAAAAAAAAATCAGGGAAAGCTTGAAGTTCCCACTGCCATTTATCATTGGCTCAAAGAACAAGCAACATCAGCAGACTTCCAGCGAAGTGGGAAAGGGAGGTTTGGAGGCTTAAGAATGCTGAGTAACTGAAGAAAATGTACATACATCCTGGGGAGGCAGTTTTCTGCTCTTCTGGCCTCCCATTCCCCAACACTCCAGAAACATTGTTTAAAGAGCATGTTTCCAGGCAGCGGGCAATTCCCTCAAATCTCTGTAGCTGATCTTGAGGACACTTGACATTGGTTCAACACCTGGGACCCAGAGGATCCCTTTTTCTGCATTCATAAAGAATCTCATGTGAAGAACTCATGCTTGGAAAAGCTTGAGGGAGAAGATAGGCTTCTCCTGTCCTTGTTGATAAGAAATCCAAAAAGTCCATGCCAAAGAGGATGGATTACGGACCAAGCAAGCTCAAGATACTTTGAGGCTCTGGCAGATACAAGTCTCTTGCACAGGATTTTACTGGTTCATTCTGCCATTGCTCTGTATTACTGTATGAAGAGCACAGGACTCTGATCCCTCCAGTCTCAGAACTCCACTAGATACTAGTATAAAACCATCCTGGTTTCTGGAATTGTGCTGTTTCTCAGGAGTGGGCAGGCCAAAGGGAATAGTGTGAATGCTAGATAATCATTGATAGTGGGCCAAAAATAAAGGAAGGAGGAAAACAAACATGTCCTGATGTCCCAGATATATAAATATATATATATAGTAGATCATGCATATATGACTATATACTATATATGACATATATACTATATACCTATTATATATGACCTACTATATGTGTATATATACATACTTATATATGTATATACTATTATATATATACATACAAACATACATTAGGAACTATTCCTGAGAGCAAAAGGTAGCTGAGTTAGGGGGGAAAGTGTGTGATGCTAAGAATTCTGATCACTTTGCAAGCCCTGTGTCAGCTTAACAAGGCAATTTTCCTTGAATATTTGGAAACTAGGTCAAAGACAGGAGTGATCCCTGGGTGCAAAGTCAAGAGTAAACCCTGATCATTTGCTGTGTGTATCCCTGAAAAACAAACAAACTAACCAACAACAGGGGCTGGAGTGATGGTCCAGTGATAGGGAATTTGCCTTGCATCCAGCTGATCCAGGATGAATAGAGGTTCAATCCCCCAGTGTCCTATATGGTCCCCTAAACCAGGAGCGATTTCTGAGCACATATGGCAATAACAAAGAGTTTTCTTTTGCACTGAAATATTAGGCGTTTTCCTAAAATATAACTTTTCAAATGATTTTTCCATATAAGGAGCTTATTCCTCAATATGGAAAAATTGGGTCATTTTTTCTGGAGTGAAGAATTTTTTAGAGTGGAATTTTGGGCACACTTGGCAGGACACTGTTTGGTAGGACTGTGAATAGAACATTAGGATAGAACATCATCTGTAAGCTGCAACATACTCTCCAAGTACAAAAAGATTCTTTTCAAAGTGGCCCACCCATGCATTCAAAGCTAGAGAAACTAATGTAAAAGAAGAGCAAGAAAAAGGATAGCATTCAGTGCACCCCATACCTGGATGTTAATATCTTAGTATCCAGTTCTAACTCACAAAGATTATAAAACCCCCGAATCCGCTACCAGACCATGACCTTTGGTGGATTAACTTTTCTCTTTTTCTGACATAAAGTAATAAAAGAGTTGTCACCATCTTGAACAATGAAAGATGCAATGGCTTTATTTCTATTCCTCTTAGAGGCACATCACAGGCCCAACAGAGTGACTGGAGAAGCCACTGGTCCTCAGGGGAAGATGGTACAATTTACCACACACCTGGACAAGCAAGAACTGAAATCAGTGAGATGTATAATGCATAGGTGGGGTAGCTGTCACTGGCAAGGGAGTTATAGGATACATCTTTTCCTTTTGGTGGGCCATTTAGAAGGGGCATTCGCTGTTCCTTTCTCTTCTAGAGACCACTGTGACCATGGGAAGTTGATTTCACATGTCTAACTCACAACCAGAAATTCCAAAAAAGATGAACAATCTGGAAAACAATTTCTCTATATGCAGAGATAGAATAAGCATATATAGATACAGATTTTTTTCATGAAAATAAATTCTTTATTCCAACATAAGTATAAAATTGCAAATGAAATTCACCATTAAACTAAACAAAGCAAAGAGACTGGGCAGGTTACAGAGCAAAGGTATTAGTTCCACTTTACAAATAGGACAGAGTACAGTTGGGTCTTCTAATGTTTCAGATACAACTTGTAGTATATGTGGAAGTGCTATAGGGAGGTGGTGGATCACCAAGAGTTTTGTAAACCTCCAGGACTTTTTTTAATATTTGCAGCTCAAGACTACTGCTAAAACAGAAAAAGTAAATGTCCCAAAACAAATTATGAAAAGTCTATCAGAAAGAAAAGAGAATAATTACAGTTTTTAGATTTTTTTCTATATAATACTTATATCTATATATGTTATAAATATAGTTATATTCTAAAAGGACACAATGCTTGATTGCATGTTCCTAAAGAAGTTCTTCCTTTGGATATGGAGTTATTATTGG
This sequence comes from Crocidura indochinensis, assembly GCA_004027635.1. Taxonomy (NCBI): domain Eukaryota; kingdom Metazoa; phylum Chordata; class Mammalia; order Eulipotyphla; family Soricidae; genus Crocidura; species Crocidura indochinensis. Next base: position 11,481 of record PVKC010020844.1, read on the forward strand.
AAATTAGCCCAGTGTCAGAATAGTTGTGGGAACGGGGGACTGGGAAGGTGACATTAGAGGTAAGGTGTCTGCCTTGCAAACACTAGCCAAGGAAGGACCACAGTTTGATCCCCCGGCGTCCGCCAGGAGCGATTTCTGAGCGCATAGCCAGGAGTAACCCCTGAGCATCAAACGGGTGTGGCCCAAAAAACAAAAAAAACAAACAAACAAAAAAAAGAATAGTTGCAGGCACATTCGTTTGTGTTTGAAGTTAACAGCTGCCTGGGTGCCCTCCATTTGGGCCAATTAGGATAGACCTTTATGCTGGAAGTGGGTTGGCTTGTATTCCTCCCAAGAACATCAAGCTCATCCATCCTGTCCCTGTATGTGTTCTTTCCCCAATTCTCTTACCCAGTGATTCACAGCCACCTCACCCTTATCTTCATTACCCCATTATTCCTCACCATTTCCATTTATGATCACATAAAGTTTTATAATATGATGGAAGGCACAAGAAACCTCAAAATGCTTCCCACTCAGTGTCAAAACTCTCAAATTAGGGCCCGGGAGATAGCATGGAGGGAAGGTATTTGCCTTTCATGCAAAAGGTCATCGGTTCGGATCCCGGTGCCCCATATGGTCCCCCGTGCCTGCCAGGAGCAATTTCTGAGCATGGAGCCAGGAGTAAACCCTGAGCACTGCTGGGTGTGACCCAAAAACCAAAAAAAAAAAAAACTCTCAAATTTCCACGTGTCAAACATAAGTCCTGACAAACTATGCTCATGGAAATATATCTTGTGGTACACTTAGCAGTGTGCTGAGTTGTCATGGACACCTAATCCTTGAGCACATACAACTCTCAAAATGCACTGAGAGTGGTTTCATCTGCACAACAGTCTTTCAGTTACAAAGGAGACTGATAAATCAAGAAATTAAGCCCCATTTATAAAGCTGAGGAAACAATAGCCTGGACGTAGCAGGATCAAGATGTAAACTCAGGACTTTGAAGGTAGTGTGTGCTATTGTAATTACCTACAGAAAGTGTCAAGCTTTTGTTATTATTAAATATTCATGCAAAGTGATAAGTTATCTCTAGGAGAGGTGATGGGGCGTTTAGAAAGACAACAGGAGATGGAGCACTAGCTAGGCTGAAGTTTTAGCTCTGGCAATTAGGGAATCCTAAAAAGTCAATGGATTGAACCATATGGTGCCCAAACTGAGTGTTACAATTTTATAGCGAAGACAATTGAAATAGTTGTCATCATATTTAAAGACACCGGAGAGGAAAATGAATGGTGCAATGGTCTGACCATAGAGGTAATTGCTGCAACTGTCACCTGAGAAAGACAAGAAAAGGAAGTGAAGTGAAGAAGTCAGAGATAGTAAACTTCCTCCAAGATCACCTGTGCAGGCAGGCAGGCAGGCAAACAGACTGAAAAGCTGATGGGTGCTATCCTTTCCTTACCTCCTTTTTTCTTACCCCTTTAACCTTAACCAGGTTTGGAAGTTTAGGATAAAGGCAACCAAGGAAATCACCAACATGGTCAATTCTCATGACAAAAACTGAGAGGGAGGAACACTGAGGAGTACAAAAAGATCATTAGGAAAGCTATGACAAAGTCTTTGTCATGGGAACAAGCCCATGCACTAGCACATTGGGACTCCATATGCTTCTCACTATGAAACAGTACACAGCTCAAACTACCATGTACTTTCTGAAAAGTTTAGAGTATGGTTAAAAAGTTAATGCAAAGTCTACTCTGGTCTTTTCTGTAACTCTTACATGTGTTTGGCACGATAAAAGCATGAAGACCTGTGTGTTTCATGGTAAAATCATGAATGCCACATGCGATAAAGGCATACTAGCTATGCATAATATGAATGAGCATGAGAATTGTGTACATTTATTAAAGCAATGGAGGCTACGTACATAATTGTTCTATGATGAAAGTTTGAAGACTGTGTGTCACATGATGAAAATATGGAATTCAGCATGTGTGCATGGAATGACTGACTATGCAGGTGGGCAGAGCCAACAGGGTCAGCATTTCTTCATGCTCGAGTCTAGAAGAACAAGAGTGCATTGTTAGATGAGCTAGAAGGGATCCCTGAGGAAGTGAAAATTGCCCTGCCAAGAAGTTCCTGTCATGCAATATTCTGTGTGCTCTCTTTGAAGCATAGGAACAGTCTGTGAGGATAGACTAGAGACCTGAAGAGCTAGTTTCTAGGTTAACACTGGCATCTCCAGGAGCTAGAACTCCACTTACAATTTTCATGAAAAACCACTGATATGGCCAGTTGGACAGTTGTGAGAGATAGGGCTTTGGGGATATCAGGCATCTCCATAAGGAGAGGGCCATTGGTAGTGGGAGAAGATGACCATAGCCCCACAATCCTAGGGATGTTATATCAATTGTTTTTACCCTGGGCTTCTAAGTATATCCAATTTCCCCTCATCACATTGATGAAAAGATTAAAAACACTGGCTTGTTGGGGCCTGAGAGATAACATGGAGGTAGAACATTTGCCTTGCATGCAGAAGGACAGTGGTTTGAATCCCGGCACCCCATAATGTCCCCCAAGCCTGTCAGGAGCGATTTTTGAGCATAGAGTCAGGAGTAACCCAAGTAATGCCGGTGTGACCCAAAAACCAAAAACCAAACCAAAACAAAACACTGGCTTGTTTTCTGCGATGGCTTTCCGGAAAAACCACCGTCCCCAACATCTCAGAGAACTGAGAGTGATAATTTAAAGTACAGCGGGGCTCTCCCATTGCCTTCCCCTGGCCTATTAGCAATACTTCAATAAACATGAGAATATGCCATGAACAAAATTATCTCTTTGTTCTTACTAGTCTCAAGAGAGATGACAGACCTCTTCAAGAGATTCATGAATAAATTTTTTTGGCTATACCTGGTGGTACTCAGGGGATACTCCTAGTTCTGTGCTCAGAAATTACTCCTGGCAAGCTCAGGGGACCATATTGAATGCCAAGGATAAAAGCTGGGTTGGCTATGCGCAAGGCAAATAACCTACCCGCTGTAGTATCACTCTGGTCCCATAATACTGAATTTCTTCCTAAATAAAACTCAGAGCCTCTTCTGTCTCCTAAACTCAAAAAACAAGAGTGTACTTAATTGTGAGCATGTACATAGAGGAGAAAACAGATTAAGTCTTTTTCAAATTAGGTCTAAGTCTTGGATGACACAAAGAGTGAAAGGAAGTAGAAAAAGGAATGATTTAAATACACACACACAAACATACATAAGTCTTGAATGACCCAAAGAGCAAAAGGATGTAGAAAAAGAAATTATATACATACACACAAACATACATACATATATATGAAAATACATAACCCATCAAAATATTCATATACTCATTTGGCAATATGAACATGGGTATCTCTGGGTAGTTATGTACATCACATTCAGGTTAAATGCATAAGAAAATAGAAGCTTGAGACAGGGAAGGGTTGAACACTAATAGATCTCTTCTCAGCTTTGGTACCATGGAAGAATTCTTTGTTTTGGGGTTTCTCCAAGGAGAAAGAAAACTAAGAAACTTGTGTTGTATATATCCCATCAATGGTGGCAGGGCAGGGGGGATATTCACGAGGAAACAATATCAATTAAGTACACATCCCTTGGAAAACTTTAATGGCCATGAAATGCAGGGGTTTGTTATGACTCCCTTTACATGGGTGCTCTCTGAAACCCCAATGTTTTCTCTAAAGTTTTGTGAGCAGTGCAGCCACCTACAGCTAGAGATGCCAGGAATGCCTTCACAAACAGTTCATAATACTAAACATCCAATAGACTACAAGGAAAACCCATGTTTGGATAACAATTTCAGCTGATGTTACAAGACATTTTCTCCTCTCTTCCCCTTTTGCCTACTTAACCCCTCAAATGTCAAAAAGCAGAGACACAATAAAGGGTAAAACTAATCCCCAAAATCCAGCACTGAGAGTGATCATAAATAGGTTTTGGAAAGAAGGAGGGAAACTGTGACAGATGTAAGGAGTAAGAAACTTGCAAGAGTATTTTGGCAATCAACACAAGACGCTTGCCTGAACAGATGTTTACAGTTAATAAATCTCCTTGATATCTCTTTTTCCCAGAATTTTTTTTCTTTCTGGGGATTGACCTGGCCACCATCATATAGGCTGCAGAGAAACATTTCAGATGGATAGTTTGATAGGAATGAACATCAAGCCCATGGATGTGAATGCACAAGAACTCCAAGAACAACAGTTCAGGATTTGTTTGCTGCCAAGTGTCCTCGGTTTCCCTGAGATGCACAATGATGCACTAAAGAATCTGGCTATTCTTTCATATGGGTAAGATCCTCTCCGAATCCCCAGTACATTCCCCTCCACCATCCTTACCAGGAGACCCCACTAGCACCTTCCCATGGAGGAAATTCATGGGCTTCAGGGCGGCGCTGCTGAGCCCCCATAAGAAGCAATCTGGCTTGCATTGATAGCACCAGACACACTGATGATCAGGAGTGGCTGGCTCCCCATTCCCATTCGGGAGCTGGGGGCCCGGATGCTCTTTCTTTTGTGTTCCTTCAAACTAGAGAAAGCCACCAGCCATCCCAGCCCGGCACAGCGGAGGCCTTCTCCAGCTGTGAGGAAAAAAACATAATAGACAATATCGGCTCTCCCCCTCTTCCCCTCCTCTCCCTTCCCTGTAGACAGACTCAGCATGAGGCTCCTGGGGAATGAGTTGCGAGAGGACGCCTCCCCCGCTGGCAGCCAAATGCCAACCGCACGTCCTGCCCATGTAATGTGTCTGACATTTCTGCATCTCTCCGGGTTAACATTGTTTGACACAGACTTTCTGAAATGTCTCATCGAAGGGGTGGTGCGTGTGTGTCTATGTGTGTGCGTGCATGTGTGTGTATGCACATATGTGGGCATGTACAATTAAAATGATCTCGGGACATCGACGTGCCTCTTTATGTATTATTATTATTATTATTTTTAAAAAGGATTCGCTGAGCTGAGGACACATCTCTGCCTTGGCATTTCCACTTAGGCAGAAGTAATTGGTTTCAGAAGGCTGAAGACCCTTATTTGAAATATTCCATGTGCATACTCAGGTTGATGGATGCCATAAGACGTTCAAATACTATCTTCCCTCAAGTAAAACAAGCATTAAAATCCAAAAGGATGGAAGGTGATTGACAGCGTGGCATACTTACATTTTAACTACCTGTTGTCAAATTATTTTAAAGCACCTGTATAGGAAATGGCGACAGTTCTTCTTGGCTAGTTACCTTCAGATAGAGCTCATTCGGTTTGAAAACTCTCTCTCACTCCTTCTCTCTCTCCCTCTCTCTCTCTTAGAAAGCACTTTCACTTACTGATTCCTAATGGGCAAAGGGTTACTTAACAAGGTCTCTCTTCATCACTCTGATGGGGTAGAAAATGAATAGCTACTCACCATGACTAGAACAAAGATCTAGTAACAATCCACATAGTCTAATAGAGCAGACTTTTCTAAAACATTGCTGTCTTTGAATATTTTTGCAATTTTTTTCTGAGGCAGGACACAGAAGACTACTGCAAGGGATGCATGCATGCTCTCAATATGGCGGACAGAATCTTACTGAACATCATGAATGCTAACACTAGAGGCATGGGGAAGTTATCTGGATAGCCGAGAGCAATTCTAAGCATTCATGAACAAGTACAGAAGCTCAACACCAGGCATTCTGAGTACCTGGACAGGAAGATAAGGTACTATTGCTTGTGGTGAGCACGTCCTGAGTAGTTGCACATGCGGGGAAATCATCCCTATGGTAGAGCATCAAATACCACTTTAGATAGTGGAGAAAGAATTTCCTTCATAGAATTCCTAAACAAAGCTCACCTAGATGCAGCTGAGCAGATTGGTGGTAGTTCCTAAGATCATGTGGCCTAGGTTCATATCCTGTCTTCTGTAATGTGTGCTCATTCAGACAAGTGTTCAAGATTCTTCCCTTTCATCAAGAAAGTAGTAATAAAATCCATCCCAAAGGATAATTTTGGGGACTGAATTAATATATGCAAATGTTCCTTAAAGTCTTTCAGCATTTAGTAGTCTCGGCATCAAATTGTTTTCTTATTCTTTCCTATAGTTGTGAAACCAGGCTTTGTTCCATGTTGGGTTAGATTCTGTTGTCAAAAATTTCACCACAACACTGAGAACAAATTAAATCCTTACCATCCATTTATAGTGAAATCCATTTATCACAGGATGGGAGGATAAGGATAAGATTTAATCAACCCCTGAGCATCATCACAATATTTGTGATAGCTATAATATTTCTGTCAGGTATGCAAGACCAAACTTCCACAATTCCCAACAACTATATATTATATACCAAGTTACTAGAAGTTTTTTACTAGAATTTTATTATTGTATTTTCATTTTTAGCATACTTCTGAGATGGATTCAGAATTTCTGAACAGGACACTCTGGTTATACCCTATGAATATAAACAACGGGAAACCTCCCTAAACTTAGAGGTGGCATTGTTTTTTTTTTCACTCTAAGAGAAAACCAAGTACAGTCAAAATTTATATCTATATCTCCATATTCTCCATTTCTCCATATCTAACCATACTTAAATATTTGTAATTATTCCAAGATCTTCCCAGAAAATCATTTTACAGCTTTTCTATATGTAAATCTATATCTGGAAGTAAGTTTTCTAAAACACCATTGTGATCATTAAGCCTAAGCAAGTTATTTTTTCTGAGTTCAAATGACTGACACAAGCTTACATGTGCTGAGATTTGAATCCACATAACAACAGGGACTAGAACTTTCCCAATGTTTCTCTCCATGATCAGCTAGATTCTCTTTCTTGGAATTTTGGGGGAACTGACTTACTTTTATAAGAGAGCCAGAGTAAAGCTTGATCATATTCCCATTTTAGTAACCCAGTAACTACTATGAAATCCTACTGTGGTTCGATACCCTGGCATCTTATATG
>PVKC010020845.1:0-18391 GCA_004027635.1 Crocidura indochinensis
AAGTTGTAGGATGAAGAAAACGAGAAACTATTAGAACCATACAGCTTCTCCAAAAGGACCAGGGAAGGCTGAAGTGATAGTATAGGAATTAAAATGCTTGCCTTCCTGCAGACGGCCCAGGTTCAATTCCCAGCATCCTATATGGTCCTCCAACCCCACCCTGAGTGATCCCTAAGTGCAGAGCCAGGAATAAGCCCTGAGCATAATGAGTGCCACCCCAAAAAAGAGGAATGAAGAGGAAATAGTAAACCTCAACAGGGCAATTAAAAACAAGAATGTTAGGGGCAAGAGTGGTGGCGCAAGCAATAAGGCATCTGCTTTGCTTACTCTAGTCTAGGACAGACCATGGTTCGATCCCTCAGAGTCTCACATAGTCCCCCAAGCCAGGAGCGATTTCTGAGCGCATAGCCAGGGAACCCCTGAGCATCACTGGGTATGGCCCAAAACAAACAAAACAAAATAAAAGAATGCTAAAGCATAACCTAATGTCTTCCATAAAATAAAATCTTCAATTAAAAATGTTTTATTGATGAATTTTACCAATCTTTAAAGGTGATCTATGCCCTGTTCTTTTCAAGATCTTGCTCCACAAAATCTGAAAAATGTGGAATTCTTTCAGTTTTTTTATAAAACCAATATTTCCTGATATTGAAAGTAGGCAGACACATCACAAAAAAATTAAAGACCAATGTCCATATTTCTACAAAGATGCAAAGTTCCTAATAAAAATCTTAATCAGTCAAAATTAACAATGTGCTACAAGAATTTTATATCAGAACGTGTGGAATTTACTCCATAGCTTTATTCTAGGTAACTCCGAAATATAGAAGTTAAAGTAATAAGAACACATAAGTAATAAGTTAAAGAAATAGAACACATGGAATAAAAAAAGGAAAGATAAAAATGATCAAAACATGCAAATAAAGCTTCTCACTATTTTCTTTCTCTCTTAAATGATATTTATAATGAGTACCAAAGACTTTATTCATCAAACTTGCCAGCTTAGAATTCAAAGGAAAGAAATAATTGTAGAAATGAGTCCATTTGTTTTAATACTGAAAGTTAACGTAGGGTCTAATTGGTTCACGTCTTCATGGGGAAAAAAGTGTAGGAAACTAGGAAGTATGTTACTAAGAGCTGACATAATGTTAGAGATAGAAGCAAAACCAAAGCTACAAATTCATACTTAAGTTTTTTCTATTGTCATAAGAGACTCAATCTATTCTCTAAATATTGGTTTATAGTCAGAATGACCTTCTTTGAACCTCTTTACCTTAACCCCAACATCTCTGAACGATCTCAATACAATTGTGATTTTATTTTGTGAAGAAGTTTGAAGACAAATAGCACCATTACGATTATGACTCATCTCTAAAAGTTTAATGCTTCAACCTTTGCTCTTTTTTGTCTTTTTTTTATGCCACATGATTAATGCAGTCTATTGCGACTGTCCCAAGAGCTACAAGATCTTTCAAATATTCTGTATTGACTTACTTTTAAAAAGCACACACAATAGAAATTTTCTGTGCTTTTCACATAAATTTATCAAGTAAAACCTTCAACCATTCACTTGCCCTCATCAAATTGTTGGTTCATATTATATAATTTCCTAGCTAATGTTTATGACAAATTTGCATTATTTCATAAATGTTTCCTGCATTATCATTCTCAAAGGAAAATCTATAGGAGGTGAACGTACAATTAAATAAAAAGAATGAGGGATGGGGAAAAAGAAATAGGTATGAATGATAAACTTAGAAAAACAAAACATAAAATAAAATAAAAATTAAAAAAAATGAATGATAAACTTGGGAAACAACAGATGAGGCATGCACAAAGAAAGAGGTGAAGAATTAAGTAAAGAAAGATATTTGTATATCAGTCTAAATTGTGTATGTGTGTATTTGTAGGCTGTGTGCATATTATGTGCACTTGATTGCAATTATATGGTTAGGAAGATATCACAATTATGTATTCCTGATTTTTGACTGATCTGCAAAACAGGAAAAAATTATTTTTAAAGTAAATGGAGTAAACTTAACTCTGATCAGAATACAGCAGCTAAAATAAGGAATTATATAATGATACATGCTCTCTCCAGAGACATCAAATAAAAAACTGCTAACCCAATTAATCACAATGTTGCTGGCCAAATGGAATAGCACTAAACTCCTGAGAATATTTTCAAAATGTCAGTGCAGCAGTGTTCTGTACCAAGAACTGTTGGCAGCCTACAAGTGTATTTTTCCTTTTCAAACCTGGCCACCTATGTATTCAAATTGAAAAGGAATAAGTAAAATTATGTCTGTTCATTGACCGTATGCATAGACAACACTAAAGAAACTTAAAATAACTAACTTTTCACTAATTTTCAGTCAAAACTGACAAATTCATTCAAAACTATTTGCATTTTATAACAACAATAATTTAAAAAAGAAGTTAACAAAGCATTTCCATTTATGATGGTAAAACAAATATTTAAGAGTAACCTTAATCAAGGGAATATATAACTATACACTGAAAACTAGAGAGTTATTGAAATTTACAAAGAAATAAATGTAATACACCACTTTAAGAACAAACAAAAATTATCTTAACCAGATAAACAGAAAATTACTTGACAAAATTTAATATCATAAAATCTCTCAACAATTTGGATGCACATGGCTGCACTACACCTTAATAAAATATATATTAGACAAATCCGCATCTAATATCATATATACATATATATATTTACATATATATCAGGAGTGAAGACCAGGTCATACACTCTTAGACCTTTTCAATAAAGTACTAGAAGTTTTTGTATGACCGGTGAAGCAATACATAAAGAAAGAAAAAGTATCCAGATTAGAAGTGTGTAAGAAAAAAAAGAACACTTGTTCATTGCTGCACTTGGCAAAATAGCCAAGATATGGAAATAACCCAAATGTCCAATATATGAGTGGATATATAATTTGTTTATATATAAGTACAGTGTTATAATATTCAAACAAGAGGAAAATGGAATCATGTAAATTGATGCAACATGAATGAAACTGGAGGATATCATGTTAAAAAGAATAAGGCAGATTATTCTTGGATTATTATTATTATAGAGAAAAAAACAAGAATGTGGAAAGTAAAAAAAAAAGAAACCTTATAGCTTTATTAAAAACTGGAGGTGACATGCAAGGGGTAGAGTGAACTAGAATAGCATGAACATTGATGGAGGATCCTGGACACTTTGATGATGATGATGGTGAAGTGCGATAACTGTTTACGACAAAACCATAAACCTTAATATTATTGTAATGATGTGACCTAAAAAATAATTAAATTGTTTGAGGCAAACCCAAAATTTAAGGTTAAGATGGAATATTTTATATTGTTATGTGTTTATCATCAAAATGAAAAAGGGGAGAAATATTTCTACTTAAAGTAGCAACTAAATAGATGTTTATATTTCTCTAAACAAGTCCCAGAGAAATTTACATGAAGCATTTGTATAGCTATCCTTTACTCAAAAATGAATAAATATTCAAGACGCGATTTCTTTACCCGGCAGCGCTCAGGGGTTACTCCTGGCTCCATGCTCAGAAATTGCCCCTGGCAGGCACGGGGGACCATATGGGGCACCGGGATTCAAACCGATGACCTTTTGCATGAAAGGCAAGCGCCTTACCTCCATGCTATCTCCCGGGTCCCAACGATTTCTTATGTTATTCAGATTGTGAGAGAATTCCAAAAACAGGTGGATAAAGGAGAGGAAATTTTTACAAAATTCACACCTTGTAAGATATTTAAGTGTAAATTCACATTGCAAAGTTCACAAGATTTCTCACAGAGTATATTTTACCATTATAAAACCTCTAATTAAATACCTTATTCTACATATCTTTTGACATGTAAACCAAATTAAATGCCAACTAAAATAGAATTAAATTGCTCCCTCTAAATAATTGCCTCCTACTTCTATAATTAAAGCAAGGAAAGTAAATGGCACTGAAAACAGTGATGTTCATCACACATGCACAAAAAAAAACTTTTAAAAACCAAAGATTTTTGAGGTATCAAATGTGTAAGAAAAAAAGAGCAGACATACTCATCCCTGAATGTGCTGAAAAGGATTGCTAACAGAGTCTTACTTTTAACAAAGGATCAATTAGCGTCATTTTGAAATATATAATTTTGGCAAAAATTTTAATGTATTAGCTTTTGTTCTATTCCTCAAGTTGATATATTTACATGATGCCATGGAGTAAGTAAAATAAAAACTTTTACAAAATTGTACTTTAGTAGATTTCTTCTGCTTTCAAATGAACCTTAAAAAATATAATAATTTAAATTTGGAGAAAATCGGATCTTTACTCGGTAGAAACTAATCCCTTGGGCAGTCACTCTAGAGAGAGACTATAGTAGTCATGTAATAAGAAATGAATTTAAAATGGTATTTTAAGAGAAATAATGAGCCACGCAAGTAACTCTGGGAAGCAGAGGGAATGTTTTAACACAGAAAAAGAATGACAACAGCTTCCGTATATATAGAGGACTATTGAGGGAAAGAACAGGTAACTTTGAATAAGAAAAAAAATTAAAAGCAAATAGTTGGTAAGACTAACACTAATAATGACCAAAAATACATATGACTGTCTATGAGCAGGGTTGGGAAAATGATCACAGGAAACTTTCTGGAGTGAAGGACATATTCGTATTTTAAATATTAGTGGGGATTAAATAAGTGAATAATTTTTTTCAATTTTTAAAATCGCTACATAAAGCTATGTACAACTTTCAAATATTTCAATGACTGGAAAAAGACATTCTCAGTCTTAAGAATGACTCAAAAATCATGGGCATATACTAATTTTGGTATACAAATCATAAGGATATTGCACATTGTATGACTGAAACTCGATCATGAACAATTTTGAATTTGTGGAAAAGAACTATATTATGAACAATCTTGTAACCAAAATGTTTAAATAGTCTTTTAAATAAATATTTTTTGCCTGAGAGTCGGAGGTGGGAACACATTCCACAATGCTCAGGAGTTACCCCCAGCTCTATGCGTGGGGGCTGCTCCTCACAGTGTTCAAACCTAATCCTCCTGCATGCCTTCATGTGCCATTCATTGAACCATCCCTCTAGCCTTTCAGATTAAAATTGTTTTATATTAATGATTTTTATTTTGACCAAAGTGGATTACATATCTTTCACAGTTATATTTTAGGTACATATTGACATTGAATCAGGGGAATTCCCACCACCAAAGTTGTCCTCCCTCCACCTCCATTCCCAGCATGTACCCCATATTCCCTTCCCAATGACCCGGGCTGCCAGTATAAGTGGTCCCCTCTATGTCTGGCTTATTGTAGATCGGGTATCTATTTTCTCGTCATTGGCTTTGCATTTGGTGTTTAAGTCTGATTATTTTTATTACTAGTTAGTGATCATACAACTGTTTAGTCTTTGTACCCTCCATTATTTCTCCCTCAGTTTGTGAGGAGAAACAAGATGGTTCAAGTTATGTGGTTCTGTTTGAAGAAAAGAAAAAATAAAATGGGGCAAAAATCAAACAAGCAAAGTTCTTCTAGAGGCTATAAATATCAATTTGAGAGAAGAAAGGGAAAAAGGAAGAAAAACAACAACAATATCAAATTAAATTTTTATCCAATCCATTCTTTTTATAAGAAAGATGACTGAATTTTTCTTTAGGACCTAGTATAAAAATTATAATAGTTTTGTATAGCCAAGTTTACCAACATCAAAAATAAATGAGACCTTATATGTTAACAAATTTATGAAAAGAATCAAATCTTAGATGTTCTCAAAATATTATTTTCTATATCTATCCATCGTATCCCTTTACCAGTGACAGACAGCTCATGTCTATACTGTTTATATGCAATCTAATTTTCAGATTCATATACCTAAACTCAATATAAAAAACTGACCAGAATATAATATTTTTAAAGTTAATACCTATTTTCTTTCAGGGTATAAACAGATTCAATATGTACCAAGCATAGGATGTCTACACGATAAGACTTAGTGTCTCATGAGATTAACTAATAGACTACATTTTATTCATGCAGATACAATTTTTTTGCTGGAAGAATTAAGTACTTCCATGTGACTACAACACCTGGTTTCCCTTGGATATTTCCTTTGTTCTTTTCTCTTTACTAATATTACTTATATACTAGCCTTTAAGTTAGTAAATGTTATCTGGAAGTAAAGCCAAATGCTGAGTTTTATGCTGAGTTCTCTCTGGATAATTCAACCCAAGAGTAGACTTGAGTATCCAAACATGTCATCCTGTTGTAAATTTTACTTACATGTTTTCTTTATCTCCTTTGAAAATGTAAACTACATTAGGACCAGAAACATTGTTTTGTTAATGATAAACCTATTAACCTAAGGTACTGCCTAGAACATAATGGGTGCTCAATAAATATTAAAAATTAATTACACACAATTGGTTATCAACTGAAGAAAGTTAATATAACTCCCTGCAGAAATACTACTATAATTCTATGAAAAGATGTTGTTACCACCATTTAGAAGTTATTCTAAATTTAAGGAAAAAATATGAGATCATACATTTTTAAGCTGGACAAAGTTAGCAAACTTCAGTCTCAGAATTAAGCTTGGTGGCATATTGTAAACTTTATAAAAGCCCATCTTCATAAAACAGAAGCCTTGGATGGGAATATAAAGTATTCAATTTTCTGGAGCATCAAGTGTTCAAAATTAGACTCTAGAGATTATCTCCAAGCAAGATTTTTGAAGTTCAGTAATCTTCTAAATCAGGTTAATCTAGTGGGAATCTCACAACCTACTTTAAAATTAAATACATGGAAAGTTAAAATAAAACGGAAGAGGAAATTGAAAGAAGCCAAATCTAAGAACATAGCCAAATATTCATTGAATATGTGTAGAACAGATGGGGGAGGGAAATAGTAGAGAGCTATTATTATCTCTAGCTAAATTCTCTGGAAATCAAAATCAGCATGCAAAGAACTCTAATGTAACAATAGAGATAACCATTGGCTTTCATGCAAAGTTGCTTTATAAATTTAATATTATTCAATACCAACAAAATATCAAGTAATTAATGTTTGTTCAAGACAGTTGTCTTGGGGCAGGAGAGATAGCATGGAGGTAAGGCATTTGCCTTGCATGCAGAAGGTCGGTGGTTTGAATCCCAGCATCACATATGGTCCCCAGAGCCTGCCAGGAGCGATTTCTGAGCGTAGAGCCAGGAGTAACCCCTAAGTGCTGCAGGATATGACCCAAAAACCAAAACCAAAAAAAAAGAAAAGAAGAAAAAGAAAGTTGTCTTCCCAAGGACTCATAAAATTATGTTTTAACTGGTATCCACAAAAATAAGAAATAACTTCCATTATGGGGGTCATGGTAGACATTCATTAATGAAACTGATACCCATGAGGAGGTAATCAATGTTAGGTAAATGGATAAACATGTTCAAGACTGTTCTAGATACTTACAGTTTCAGTATAAATCAATACAGGTTTTTCTTTTAATATAAAAAGTCTATCCATATTAGAGAATTTAAATGGAATACATTTCTATTCATTGAAAGAGAACAAATTAGATAGAAAATAAAACTTTCCATTGTTTTTATTAATTAAAATCAATATAAAATAGATATTAAAATTTTTATTTTAAAATAAATTTTTTATTTTAAATTTTTATTTAAAATTTTTATTTTAAATAAATTTCAAATTAAATGTGTACAAAATCAATTTATTAATTTTCTTTATTTCTTCTATCATACATCCAGTTCTCTTCCTATCAGTTCCTCTGTTTCAGTAAGTGGTAATTTTATCAAATCAACTGTTAGGTTGAAGATATATGCCTTCTCTATTCATTCTACTTCATGTATTTGACCCCTTCAAACAAGTCTATTAGTCAGGATTATGCGATATTCACCTAAAAGTCTGTGATTAGGTGGTTCAAAGTTGGACTGGTAGTTCTGCTACATCAAATAATCAAGAATCCTGTATCCTTCCAGCTTGCATTTAATTACCTTATCTTCAGAGTCCACTAAAGCATCTAGAGTTCTTATTCATGTTCCAAGCATAAGAAAAGAGGAAAATGCTACATGTAGACTAACTTTAGTGGTAAAATTTAGAGAAGCAGCAGATAAAAATTTTTATTTATTTCTCCTTAAAATTAACCATATCTCTAAGCATAATAAAGAAATCAAGATGCTGAGAGAAATATTTCCTATTGTTGCTAATCTTGAATACAGCAGAATTCTATTATTGGACAGTATAGAAAATCAATATTGGGGTTAAAAGTTTTACTGTGCTATCACACTCCTATGGATTTTTCCAAATTCACATTTCTGAACATTCCCCACTGATGAGATAGCTATTAAATGTATGAATTCTGCATAGAAACTTCTGAGGACTAAATCCAGTCTCCAAGGGGGGTCCACATCTCTGAAATGAGGGAAGGGTGACAATAACGACTCTTTCTTTGAGTTTCTGAGATAAGTAATTTATATAAAGCTTTCAGCTAGATGAAAGATAAACAAAAAATATTACTAACATTGTGAAGAGGAAATTGAGGGGAACCTAACTATGCATTAGAAGTATCTCCCTGCTCGGTGTCACAGGAAATGCAGGAATAGAGAATAGGTATTACAGTTGTCAATAATTACTATTGCTAAACCAGTCTCGTTTATAAAAAAAAATAATAATCTGCTCCCTATTTTGACCATATAAACAAGAAACTATAAATATACAAATTACTCCCCAAAGTTTCAAAGCCTGAGATAAACTGATTCTTCACACTACCAGAGAAATAAAACACAGGTAAGTAGGAAGCAACTAACAAGAGCATTTGTTAGAAGCCTCTAGGCACCAGAGATAAGACCAATATTCAAAATATTCCTTACTGGTGGAATTCATCATCACTAATATCACATACATGTGAAAATACTTTGAGAATGCATTAAACCACAAAAAAGACAATAAAAATAGTGTGATGGTAGAATTCACTTGGCTTATTTTTCCAACAACTATTCAAAGGGATTTACTGAGTGGGAAAAAAGATCTTTTGAGAAATAAAAGACCAGGGGTGGGAAAGCAACAAGATATCTGAACAGTGATGCTGAGACATCGCCTATTTTTTTTTTAAATGATTCCCAGGTTTCTAAATGTTAACTTTAATCTCCTGAGGCAAACTGTTTTTCTTCTGTTCTATTTCTTCTGACACAAAATTATTTTCTTACTTCAATTGCCATGGTTCAATCTTGTGAAATACAGGGTGAAGAAAAGTGGATAAACTGCTTCACTCCCATTTCCCAACATCATTTCTGGGTGACAGGTGGTCCCAGGCATAAACCACAGGGAAACATCACAAAAAAATTATTTAAACCACATTTAGAAGCCTGTCAGTGCTACTTTATCTGCCGAGGATCATCTGGTCATTGTTTTATAATTATCAACATAGACCTCTTGTCCAACTGAATGGGCTAGTTCAGAATTAGGACTGTGAGAACTAGAAAGCATTTCTATCACTCATTTTCTAAAAATGTCACCATCTCTCTGAAAATCATTTCTTCTTAGAATGCACAGTAAGATTAATATATGTTATCATTCTTTATATGAGACATAAGAACTTTTTGGTCAAACATAACTACCAGTCAGCTTCTTGCACATGCATTAAAATAAAAAGAATGATATTTTTAGAGAAATTGCAAGCTTTTGAAATTTATCACTAAAAGTCCATTTCATGCAGTGAAAAGAATTGATCGGTAAAGTTTCTCAAATATGATATTTTTCCATTGAACTTCATATTTATTCCTGAATGTGAGGAAAAAGAAACTGGAATCCAACAAACTTGACTTTGGCATCACTAAATGAAAGGGTGCTGAGATAAGGAACAATTCAGGTAGGATAAAAAATCCAGTTAATTAAATCTGTGTAATCCAGTCTATGGGTGAAAGGACATATTAGTGTAATGCATAAATGTTTTAATATTTATAAAGTAATGATACATATTAAAAATTAATAAAGATAAAGTATGCATAAATTTTTAATTCCCAATGTGTCTCCATTGGATTATCTTAAATAATAAAGGATTATAACTTCCCAAAAATCTCGCTCAAAATAGAATAATTTTCAGGTCATAATTTTAATGCAAAGAAATATTTATCTAATCTTTTTCCTTAGGATAAAGTAATGTTAAAAATAAACACTGAGGGGCCCGGGAGATAGCATGGAGGTAAGGCGTTTGCCTTTCATGCAAAAGGTCATCGGTTCGAATCCCGGTGCCCCATATGTCCCCCGTGCCTGCCAGGAGCAATTTCTGAGCATGGAGCCAGGAGTAACCCCTGAGCACTGCCGGGTGTGACCCAAAAACCAAAAAATAAATAAATAAATAAATAAATAAATAAATAAATAAATAAACACTGAGAGAACCAGAGAGATAGCTCAGCGGATAGGGCATTTGCCTTGCAAGCAGCTGACCCAGGTTCAAACACTGGCATCCCATCTGGTTCCCTAAGCCTGTTAGAGGTAATTTTTTTGTTTGTTTGGTTTGGTTTTTTGGTTTGGTTTTGGTTTGTTTGTTTTTTTGTTTTTTTGAGTAGCACTCTGTAGTGCTCAGGGGCTTCTCCTGGCTCTACGTTCAGAAATCACCCTTGGTAGCCTCGAGGGGCCTTATGGAATACTGGGACTCGAACTACCATCCTTCTGCATGTAAGGCAAATGCCCTACCTCCGTGCTATCTCTCCAGCCCCTATCAGAGGTAATTTCTAAGTGCAGAACTGAGAGTAACCCCTGAGTGCCTCTGGTGTGGCCTAAAATAATAATAATAATAATAATAATAATAATAATAATAATTTAAAAAACAAATGCTGAGGTTGGAGCAATAGCACAGTGGATAGGGCATTTGCCTTACACATGACCTACCTTGGTTTGATCCCCAGCATACTATCTGGGTCCCCAAACCCACTAGGAGTTATCCCTGAGTGTAGAGCCATGAGGAAGCTCTGAGCACAGCCATATGTGTCTCAAAATTAAGTAAACACTGAGCTTCGCCAGAGTTGAGTTTGAAAGTTTAAATGGCAGACAAAAATAGATACATAAATCCTCTGAAAGAAAGTAAATCAAGAATTATTGTTTTTATGATGTGACAATATTTGATAAAATAAATCTATTTTCTGTAAACTATAAGTACATATATTTCTAAGATACTTTGCTCCTACACAGTAATTCTGAGTCCACATTTTAAATAGGCACTGGATTTCTTCTACAGAAAAAATTAAGATTTTGAGGAATGCTGACCACCAAAACCTGTCCGCTCATATTGTCGATGAATATATCAGAAGCAGTATCTGTTCCTTGATATCTATTCAAATTTAGTTTATCTTCTTAATCGGGATCTATTTATTTTTTAATTTAAATATATATAAACAAACATATTCATATAACTTTATTTCATGTAACAAAAGTTAGCATGGATTATTTACTCTCAATGAGAATGTTTTTAATAATGTTAAGTCTAACTATATTTTAAAGGATTTCAAAAATTTAATAAGCTTTATGGTCACACCTTGTTTTATCTTTAGTTTATCCCTAAGCTCTAGCATATGAAAGTGATTCTTATGTGACTCTTTGTGTGGGGCTTATGCAGTTTTCTTTGAAGGTTTCTCTGAAAATTGAAAATTATCTACACACTCTATATATGTGCACAAAATTGTTAAGAGGCAAAAAGATGGTTAGATTTTAAAAGGCAGAAATCAGGGAGAAGAAGCAATGCATACTTGGTATTACCAACATGAAACTGCTTTGAAATGTGTAAGAATTACACTTTCAAAAGAACAGATTCATAGTAAATTAATTTCCCATGATTTTCAAGTACTAGTACCATTAAGGTAAGAGGAAAGACCCAATCATGCATATCAGTGCTTCCTATTCTCTATAAGTTCCATAATCACGAACATGTGATGATCAAATAGAACTAATATTGCGAGGCCTATCTCTGAATTGCCTACCTCCCCTTTTACAGATAATAAAGATGGAATCAAGTAACAATGAGCCAATTGTTTTTTATTTCAAGAAATCCTGTCTCATTGAGCTGCTATATGTATAGTTATATTGAGTGTTTAAATTTCTGATTGTATTTTCGTGGTAGTTGAAACTTGATATATCTTATAATTATCATTGATAAGTATACATTCTGTGAGTTGGTTTGATATTGGATGAATTTGAATGCTCCTCAGAAAATTATACTTTTTTATTCATTATAAGACCGTAGATAGGTAATAATAATAGCAATAATTTAGAAATACAAGATTTTAAAATTGAGTAAAAATGATTCTTCTTTTTTAAATAATTTATTTAAACACCTTGGTTACAAACATGACTGTGGTTGGATTTCAGTCATATAAGAGGACACCCCCCCCCCATCACCAGTACAACATTCCCACCACCAATGTTCCAAATATCCCTCCTCCATACCCCACCCCCGCCTGTACTCTAGACAGGCTTTCTATTTCCCTCTTACATTCTCATTGTTAGTATATTTCACAATGCAGTTATTTCTCTAAACTCATCACTTTTTGTGGTGAGGTTCATGAAGTGGGCTGTAACTTCCAGCCCTCTTCTCAATTGTCTCTGAAAATTATTGCAAGAATGTCTTTCATTTTTCATAGATGAGTGAGACCATTCGTCTTTCTCTCTCTCTCTCTCTCTGACTTATTTCACTCAGCATAATAGATTCCATGTACACCCATGTACAGGAAAATTTCATGACTTCATCTCTCTTAATGGCTACATAATATTCTATAGTATATATGTACCACTGTTTCTTTAGCCATTCATCTTGGTTGTTTCCAGAGTCTGGATATGGTAAATAGTGCTACAATGAATATAGGTGTAAGGAAGGGATTTTTATATTGTATCTTTGTGTTCCTAGGGTATATTTTTAGAAGTGGTATAGCTGAATTGTTTGGAAGCTCAATTTCCAGTTTCCTTGGCATTCAGGCCCAGCATGAGTAACTAGGAGAGCGATTTTGCTGAGCCCTTTATGACCCACTCAGGAAAGGTTCAGGCACAGAACAGTAGAAAAACACACACAAGCCAAGTAAAAATGATTCTTAAAGGGCATAACAATTTTCATATTTCTGTTATTTTGTTTGCTAAATAGATATCAACTTTAAAAAAAACTCTAATAAAGTTCACAGGTTCTAATTTCAGTTATACTAGTGTCTAATATTTTAGACACTTCAGTTCTCATTTGCTTTATGTGGAAAGAAGGAGGTGAGACAAGATTTCACATGCTTTCCCTCATATCAGTACCACATACCATGACTGACTGATAATTGTTTTAAGAATAATTCTAACCTCTCCTTTCAGGGGAGGCCTGCAAGACCCCATAACAATGAGGAAATAGCAACAACTTGATCTAAGGGCAGGCTGCTCTACCTCACCGCCCAACGATGAGATGAAATCAAAAGATGCTCTGCCCTAGGATCTGTGCAAGAACCAATATTTCCAGTTACAAAAGACTGTCTACAACAATCTTGACCAAGCAGAACTTTTCTTGGTACCACAAAGAAAGACTTTCTCTTTGGCTTCATCCTAGGACCTGTACAAAAACCAAGATTTCTAACTACAGAAGACTGACTTTGTCAACTGCATCTGAGCAGAAAATTTTCTGGGACCATAATGAGAGACATTGGGGCTGGACAACTGACATGCCCAGTGCCTATAGTTGGTCTTTTGACAGTATGCTTCATGGGTGGAGACACCCTGTATCTCATAGGCCAACGGAATTTTCTTCCTAATTTCCCCATTTGATGTGCCTATGCAAAAAAAAAAAAAAAGCCACAATTACCCTTCTACCACCACCGTTTTTCTCTTCTTTTCTTCTTTTCTTCTTTTAATTCGGACCTCTTTTAGCTGGTACTCTTCGAGTATGCAGGATTTGATTGCATGCAGTCTTTAGCTCTGGGAGTTTCTCTGTGATGATGTCTTTGACTGTTATTCTTCCTCGAGATATCCTTCCTGGGCCTCTGAGACTCCAATGATTATGTTGTTTCTGTTGAGTTTATCAAAGACTTCTATTTTCATCTGTTCACATTCCTTGAGTACTTTTTCCGTTGTCTGATCATTTGCCTTAAGGTTTTTTTTCCAATCTCTTCTTCTGTATTGAGTTGTTCTGCATTTGATCTTCCAGTTCACTGATTCTGTCCTCAGCTGCTCTTACCCTGCTGGAGAGGCTGAGTTTTTCAAATCTGTTATTTCAGTCTGAAGTTTTCTGATTTCTGTCTTTGTGTACTATTCAGCTAGAGCTATATTTTCTTCGATTTTCATGAGGATCTTCTATATTTCTATTTTTTCTATATTTCTATTCTTTGTGCGTGGTATATTCATTCTTTGTATATGGTGTTTGCCTGAGAGGTTTCCCGGTTGCCACGCTTGTAGTGTGATTTTTTTTTTCTATGTGTTGTGGTGGGGTTCATTAGTTAGAAAGAGCGCACAGCCATGCTCTTCTGGGGCCTCCAGGAGAGTTTTTTTTTGGGGGGGGTGGACTTCCTAGTCCTCTGAGGAGAGCTTCAGGAGATCAGAGAAGAGAAACACGCAAAGCCAACAGATCCCTTCAGCTTCTCCTAGTCGCCAATCTCACAGAGTCTTTTCTTCTTTTAATTTTACTTAGATCTAGATAGGGGATCTCACTTTCCATAGAACTTGAATGACTTCATTCTGCTTGTATTTCTATGTCTTTTTACAAATTGAGAAAAGCAAAACAAAAAGTGGATGGGGCACAGAGACCAAGCGGTCTCAGGAACATTGAGTGAAAAAATAAAAAAGAGGTCAGACCTAAATACCTAATCCAAAGACAATGACAACAGAATCAAGAGACTCAAACCATCACAAGCTAAAAACAGAATGGATCTGCTACAATAGTAGTCCAAGGGGATCATGCTGGGAGCTATGGTGTAGTGAAGTCAACACTGGTAGTGGGAATGGCCTTAATTCACTGTCACCTGAAATACAACTGTGAAAGACTTGTGATTCACAATGGCCTCAATAAAAATATTTTAAAAAAAGAATGATTCTAAGAAAGTTCTGAATTAAGGTAAGCTATTGTTGAGAAATGACAGATTGAGAATGGAGAAAAGAGTATTTCTCTCTACTAAACCCACCTGGGCCACCAGATCTCAGGAAAATGCCTGGCCTAGGTCAGGTCAATCCTAATCTCAACATAGGCATTCTGGGACCATCACTTTTCTCTCACAGAAAAGAACTTCAGGAAGAGGAAAAATGAAGAGGCAAGATTATTTTTATTGACATTTATTTAGAAAGATAAAAGGGAGGAAGGAGAGACAGATTAGAGAGAATTAGAATAAAGGCTTCTCCAGAGTGTAAAAAAGCAACATCGAGGCAAGCCAGCAAGATCTATGTTCAAAGGAGAAAACAGGCTTGAAACGCAAGCCCTGCATGACTTTCAGAAAGGAAAAGTCTTTATACAACTCTTCCAAATGAGTTTTTCCTGAAGTTTTACAATAGAAACGTTAACTGGATGTTGTCACAGGAAAACATTGCACTGTTGATGGTCTTCTCATAAACACATCCCTTGCACTGTTGAAGATCTCTTCTCAGATTCTTCTTAGCTTCTCCTTGTCAAGGGATCACTCCTCTGATTGGGACCCCGGATATAACCCTGGGTGGTGCCTCAACTTCCCCTCTTCCATGAGCTCAATATTTGTATCTAAATAACCTGGGAGACTTCAGGACTAAGGAATCTTAAATTTTACTCTGTGGCTACCTCATTGCTACACAGTATCGTGATTGATTTTCTAATAATAAATAGGAAAGTAATTGCATGTGTGCAACCTATTTTACTTATTTGGCAAAAAGAAAAACTATGGTTTAATTTAGTTAGTCTATAAATAATCTCACTTTTTGCACATAAATTCTTAGTGTATATAGTCTATAGAGAAATCCCTGTATTATAGTTAATTGCCTACAAAACCTCATTCCCTTTATAATGCTAAGATCAAGAAATAGATCCTAAATTTACCTTCAGCAGTGACACAGTGACACAATTTTCTTTAAAATACTAATTTCCCTAGAGTCACTGCATGGAGGAGAGAAAGAGGCAGGTTCCCAGCTTCCATTAGTGGACCTGATTGGAAGGTTTTCAAGACTGAATTAAGCATGGTGTGTGTGTGTGTGTGTGTGTGTGTGTGTGTGTGTGTGTGTGTGTGTGTGTGTCTGTGTGTGTGTGTCAGTGTGTCTCTGTGTGCAAGTTTATTCAGGTTTCTGGACTCACAGCACAGAAAAGTATCCTTGATGAGGTGACAAAAAAAAAAGGGCAATCAGTACATGAAAATTTTCTTATCGCTTATTTACAGGAAAAGTTAAATCAGTATGACAATGGCATACTACCTCAATCCTGTGAGAATAACACAAATTTAAAAAAAAATTGGGTGAGTAATTTGTGTTGGTGAGGTGGGGTAGAAAAGGAACTGCTATTTTCTGCTGGTGGAAATGCTGTTCTGTCCATTCCTTAGTAAAATCAATATGGAGATAACTAAGAAAAGTAAGAATAAATCTGGGATATATCCCAGTAATTCCACTTCTTGGTACCTAACCCCAGGCTCAAAAACATTCCATCAAAAGGACATATGCATACAGTTATTCATTACTACATTGATTACAATAACTAGGATAAAGAACCAACCTAGGTATCCAATGATTGACAAGTGGATATAGAAGGTGTTATATATACACTGAGAAATATTGCAGCTGCAAGAATTAATGAAATCATGCAACTTGGGTGGAACTGAGAGTATCATGTTGTTAAATTAGTCAGAAGAAAGAATGCATAGCCAGGAGTAACCCCTGAACGTCAATAGGTGTAGCCCAAAAAATTTTTAAAAACCACCAATGCCAAAAATGTCCAAAGATAAGTACATCGAAAAAGGAGGAAATGCAGTTAACAGTTATCATTAACTAGGAATCATAAGTGAGTCAGAAAATCTTAAAAAGTCATGAAAGCAGGAAAGTCATGACAATTTTTCAATAAATGTCACAGGAAACAACTGATGCAGGCAAACTTCAGTGCTTGCCTACAATGATTAATACATCAACTCATTCTGAAATAGCTGAAGCAAAAGACATTTCTGCCAATATCTTTTGTGACACAAAAAAAATCACAAAATTCAGTCTCCATTAAGTCAACAATTATTTTATCGTATCTAGAAATATTTACTTTCCATGCAATACATAACTATTTATTCCTTTTCTAATAAAGTATGAGTTTAAGAGTCAGAGTACTTGAAATTTGGCATCATCCTTGCCATTATTATCGTGTTTTTGATTAATTTATAGCTATCTAAGACCTAATCACCTCATTCTAAAAATTCAGGGAGCTAAGCTATATCTGTCTTTGGTCTCAAATAAAATTAAAAGAAACTTATGAAAAACAGAAGTATCCATTGTGTAACATAAAAATCCTTAGACCAGTTATTGGTTGTCGCTGTCAAGAAGCTTAAAGGTAGAGAAACCGAAGTCTTGGTCTAGAGGTCAGATAGTAAAGAGCATGCCTTGCATTTTGACGGCTTGAGATTGATTCCCAGAATCAAGTGTCTTGGTTGCCCCCAGAATTGGGAAATGATCCGCCTTAATGTTTGAGCATCCTGGAAGTAACCCTCTTCTACAAGAGGAAAACTTTATCCTTACTAAAGAAATACATTTGAATGCCATATTCTTGTCTCAAGATGACATAACTACTAGATTAAGACATGAGTCGTAACTTGATTATTAAAGCATAAACAAGACGAATGTGAAAAGTGGAAGATTTAGCCAAAAGTTTTGAATTACCCAGATCACACAGCACTTCACTAAGGAAACATCCAAGTTCCCAGTTTTTGTTCTGTTTAAATAATGCCAAGGTTTCTATAAGACACGCTTAGGATATATAACATATTACCCTAAATGCAATAGAAAAATTCATATATCATATAGTGTCCTATTATTAGAGTGGCAAATGGAAGTGTTACTGCTTATTCAGCTCCAGTGTTTCATAAAACATACCAGTTCGCATTACATAATTTATACCAACAATAGTTTTATGCTTCCCTGAACTAAAAAAAAATTTGCAGTAAAAATATAATTAAAATAATCTTCTATAATCGTACAAGTTATAGCTATTGACCATATGCCTTTAAAAGTCCATGAAAGGGACCAGAAAGATAGCATGGAGGTAAGGTGTTTGCCCTTTATGCAGAAGGTCATTGGTTCAAATCCCAGCATCCCATATGGTCACCTGAGCCTGCCAGGAACGATTTCTGAGTGTAGAGACAGGAGTAACCCCTGAGCACTGCCGGATGTGACCCCAAACCAAAAAAAATAAA
>PVKC010020846.1:0-18436 GCA_004027635.1 Crocidura indochinensis
TTTTGGTTTTTGGTCCACACTTGACTGCAGTGTTCAGGGATTATTCTTGGCTCTGCGCTCAGAAATCACTCCTGGTAGGCTCAAGGGACCATATGGGATGCTGGGGATTGAACCCGGGTTCGTCCCGGGTCAGTAACATGTAAGGCAAACTCCTTACTATCACTCCAGCTCCCAAGTTGTCGTAAATTTTTGTTTGTTTGTTTGGGGTCACTTCCTGCAGCGCTCAAGGGTTACTCCTGGCTCTGTGCTCAGAAATTGCTCCTGGCAAGTTCTGGGGACCATGTGGAATGCTGGGAATCTTAACCTCGAACCAGGGTCCATCCTGTGTTGGTTACGTGCAAGGCAAACACCCTGTCATTGTGCTATTGCTCTGGCTCCCCCAAGTTGTCTTAATTTTTAAATAAGGTAATACTTTCATTTTGTTGGTAAATAGACTTACTAAAAGTACTAAGATTTTTTTTTTTTGGTAAAATTGACCAGTTTCTCATTTTTTTTAAATGATGTGAGCAGTATTGGTTATATTACTGAAAATTGGTATAATAAATAACAGTAGAAAAAATCATATTTATGAGAAATTTTTTTGCAGATGAAGTTACTTATAGTTTAATCTTGACCTTTGATTGTCTTGGTAATTGGGACTTAACAATTTACTCTGTAAAGTGTTCACTACTGTTTGTAAGAACTTTAAAATATGGTATATAAGTTTTTTAAATGAAATCTAGCCAGATTTTTAATTTTGTACATGTTCTAGGGTAATATTCAGTTTCTGTTATTTATATTTAATATCTATAGTTAATATAGATTAACTTCAAGGTTGGAGTGATAGCAAAATGGGTAGAATATTTGCATTGTGGCTGACCTGGGTTCGATCCCCAACCATAGGGTCACCGAACATGCCAAGAGTAACACCTGAGTGCCACTGGGTGTGGGCCCAAACACACTCACACTCACACTCACACTCACACTTACACACACACACACACACACACAACTTCTATTCTGTAAATTACAAATGAACGTGGCCAAGAATTTTGTTAGTAAATTTTTTAAGAATTTTTTTCGAATCTTTATTTAAGCACCATGATTACAATGTTTATAATTGTTGGTTGCTTGCATTCTACTAATTCTCCAATAGATGGCATTGTTATGATTTGTCTGCTACTCCCTCTAACAAATATCCAGCATTGTTTCATGTTCAGGATTAGCATTACAATTATTGCACCCAAAAAAGATGATGGTGCTTTTTTATATTAGTCATGTAAACCAAAAGTATAAATTAGCATTATGGATTATTGGAACCTGTAGGCATTTGTTAAGCATGGGTTTGTTTTTTTTTTGTTGTTGTTGTTTTTTTTTTTTGCAATGTTGGTAATCAAATCACAGCCTCATGTATGCAAGGCTCTATCACTTAGCTACATTCAAGCATGGACATATTTTGATAGGGTTAAATATTAGGAATCTTTTGGCATGAGCAACATGTCTTAATAAACTAATCATGTGTCTGTAATTTTACCTTTGTGTCAACAATGCCAACTGTTTCCACGCATAATATCTGTATTTGTTACAGCCTATTTAGAGATGTGTCATGATTCCTCACTGCAATGTTAATTTGTATATTTTTAAGGTATATAATGTTGAATACTTTTGTGTTTAAAGGCATGTATTTGCCCTTTGGTAAAATAGCTGTTCGAACATGTCTTTTGCCATTCTAAATTGTATTGTTGTTAGCATTTTACTCAATTGCAAATGTTCCCAATTGACATAGTAAGATATATGAGTGACTAAAATTTTCTCTTAGTCTGTGGTTTATATAAGTTCTTGTTGGTGTCTTTTATGTTTGGTTTTGGGCCACACCCATTTGTGCTCAAGGATCACTCCTGGAGGACTCAGGGAGATCATATGTGATGCTTGCTGTCTCCAGACACTATCTTAATTGCTGTAGCTTCAATTCATACTGCTTTGAAACTGGCTGTATAAGTTCTGTAACTTTCTTTGATCATTGTTTTAACTATTGGAGGACCATTATTTCTATTTATAGTTAGTTTGAGGACCACATTCAGTGGTCCTGAGGGATGAACTACTGGCCCCGTACACAGGAATCACTCCTAGTGCTGTTCAGGGAATCAATCATATGTATGTACCCAGATCAGAGGAGGGTCACTTGCTGAACAAGTGCTTTAACCTCGACCTTAACCTCTGTATCTCTTTGTGCCTTAACACATAGAGGTTTCAAGTGCCTTAACCTCTGTATCTCTTTGCCCTAGCTTATCTCTTTTTATGAAGTCAACTCGTTTTTTTTAAGATTGTGTTGAATTAGTTAATTTGAGGAAAACTTCTATAGTTAACAGTTTTGAGCCCATTAGATTTATCATGAGCATGAATGTATACTAGTTATATTTTATTTTTCTGAGTGATGTTTTTGTAATATTGCACAACCCTTGTATTTTTTTTTAAAAAAAAATTGTCCTTGGGTGCTGTTCCCAGTGGAATTGCTTTCTTAATTTTATTTTCATGTTTTTACTAAAGTATAGAAATAACATTGGTTTTTGTGTGTTAGTCTTATATTTACAATTTTACTGAGCTTGTTTTTTAGTTCTGGTAGGGGTGTTTTTAGTGGTTTCTTAGGATTTCCCACAAAACAGGTTAATGTTAATAATGTCATCAATGTCATCAGTAATTTTTTTTTGTTGTTGTTGGTTTTTGGGTCACACCCGGCAGTGCTCAGGGGTTACTCCTGGCTCCATGCTCAGAAATTGCTCCTGGCAGGCACGGGGGGACCATATGGGGCACCGGGATTCGAACCAATGACCTTTTGCATGAAAGGCAAATGCCTTGCCTCCATGCTATCTCCCGGGCCCCCATCAGTAATTTTTTAATCTGAATTCATATCATTTAAATTTTGTATTATTGTTGTTGTATTCCATTCCTAGTAGTTGCCTGATGTGTAATTTCTTGTACTTCTTGTCAGAATTTACCCTTGATTCTCTCCCCACTGGATAAGCCCATATTTTCTTTATTTTGTCCACCTTTCTCTTTATCTCATTTTCCTTCTCCCTTCCTCCCTCTTCATGTTCCCTACACAAAATTATTTTACTTCACAAATTTTTTATTATCTTTGTTTTTGATATTAGTACAGTAGCTAGAACCTTAGAAATACTATAAAAAGACTGTTGTGTGGTAGAAAGTCTTTATTACTAAGTATGATGATTGTGGACTTAAGTGCCTTTTTAGTAAATTCACTTGCATTTTCTGTGATTTTTATAATGAATAAGCATCAAATATTGACATTTTGTTGCATCATTAAAATGAGCATGCAGGTTTATTTGCCATGAATATAGTTTGGTTCTCCAACCCACACAATATGTTATGCAGTCTGATAATTTCTTGAGTGGCATATTAATCTATTTGCATTAAATGTGATTATTGATTGGATTTATGTCTATGTTCTTCACTATCTACTTTTGTGTATGTGTATAAGTAGATAGATTTGTTTAGTGTATCATTTAAATTAATCTGTTGGAGATTGCTATAAAGATTACCATATGCTCAATTTCACAATCTACTTTTGTAGTTGAATTTTTATTCCAGTATGGTGGTAGCAAATGAAATCTAAAATAGTTTTGTTTTGAATACCATCTTTTAAGGATACTATTGTTTTCTTAGTTGTAAATTCTTGTACATTCATCAATAATAATCTTATTTTTCTAACCAGTTTTATTGTCGGTTCTAGTATGTTTCTTTCCCATAGTAGTTAACTATCCAACTAGTATTTAGAATTAATATCTGTCTAAATTTAATAATAGAATATATGTTGTTTTTACTATTATTTTCATTGTTACTTAAATGTACAATTTCTCCATAAAACCAGCTATAGTAGTGATGCATCTTTTTCTTTTTGTGATCCTAACACCTTATGAATTGCAGAATCATATTTTTATGTAAAATAAGCAAGTTGCAGTAGTAAGCCTTAAATTTTTTCTGCTTTAAAAGTCTCAAGTTCTAGGGCTGGACCAATATCACAGCGGTAGGACTTTTGTCTTGCACGCTGCCAACTCTGGACAGACCCTAGTTCAATTCTTGACATCCCATATGGTCCCTTGAGCTTGCCAGGAGTGATTTCTGAGTGCAGAGCCAGGAGTAGCCCAGAGTGCTGCTGGGTATGACCCAAAGCAAAACAAAGAAGTCTCAGATTCTATTAGGTCAAAATTATCTGTGGAAATTACATTATTTAATTTGATATGTTTGTAGTGTATTCTTCCATTGTTACTTGATGTGGTAGTAATAAAGACTTTTCATTCTGGACTTTGATCTTAGAGGGCTGAGAATTTAATTTCAAAAAGGAAAGACAATATAGAAGTCATACATACAGAAAGTAAAAGTTTGTTTTTTGGGGGGTTTTTGTTTTGGTTTGGTTTTGGTTTGGCTTGGTTTTTGAGCCACACCCTGATGCTCAGGGGTTACACCCTGCTATGCGTTCAGAAATTGTTCCTGGCTTGGGGGACCATACGGGACGCCAGGGGATTGTACTGAGGTCTGTCCTAGGCTAGCGAGCGCAAGGCAGACACTTTACCGCCTGCGCCACCACTCCGGCCCTGTAAGTTTGTTTTAATAATTTAATGACAGTTTTTATAAAAATTTATTACTGCAATAATTTAAGGGTGAGATTTTAGATTATGGTTTCTAAAGTTTTAAAATTAACCAGATTGCATTTAATTCAGCATGAATACAGATACAAAATAAATCAAAAATTAAAAAAAAATTTTTGGCTTTAAATCAGAACCACACAGCAGTGCTTATCCCATTAGTGTTCATCTGACTGTTTTATGCTTGGCAATGTGGACATGTGGTGCTCAGGGTTACAAGGGCTATGTCTAACTGCTAGCTCACACACAGTTGTGGCTAGGACACATTATTACTTGAGATATTTCTTGACACCTGACCATTTTTTATTTCATTCTTGTTCCTTCATCAGGTGGAATTTCTGTATGGTTTAACATTGTTTTGGAGGTTTCCCAATTGGTATTTAGGCCAGGGAGCCACTAGTAATTCTCAGCCAATCCTGCAATTTAAAACAAGGGCCAGAGATGCCTAATTTCCCATGCAATGTCAGAGAATTCAGCCCATCAAAATGATGCTAAGGAAGACCTCTAGGCTTGCATTCTCTGATATGTATTGGTCAGGTCACCATCTGGATTCAGAATTCGAACTTGGCTTAGGCATATGCTAGCTAGGTATCCACCCTAATCATTGTACTGTCACCAGACCCTTAATTGGGTTTTTTAGTTCATTTAGTTCATTCTAGATTTTTACAATTGTTTTTATTTGTTTGTTTGTTTTGGGTTTTGGTCAGACCTTGCTCCTGGCAGGCTCCGGGGACCATATGGGATGCCGGGATTCTAACCATCCTCAGTCCTGGATCGGCTGTGTACAGGGCAAACGCCCTACCGCTGTGCTATCTCTCCAGCCCCTCATTCTAGATTTTTAAAAGGTTTTTTAGTAGCTAAGGTATATAAAATTTGATTAACTTTTCTACTTTTACTTGAAAGTATGGGGCTAGATGAGTTGGTGGAGGTTTAACTGAGGTGTTACTGTTAAAAATGTGGTTCCATTTTTAATTAAACGTAGACTTCTAATGTTTGACACTTGAAGATCATGGTTTCAGGATCACATGTTTTATCATGACTCATATCATCTTAAAATAAACTTGCTTAGTGTCCAAATTTCAAATAGTATTTAATGTTTCTAGCCTGAGTTTCTCATACATTTGTGTATTTCTACCTCATTTTAACTATCATATGACTATATTAAGGGAAGATGAAAACATATTAATGAGTGCAGATTTTGCCCTTAAGCTGCCAATGGCATAATTAGAACAAATATAGTTATATGCATAGCCAGATTCTGATTTATGAGGGTTATAATGCAGAAGATCATTAAAGAAGAAAGTAATATAAAATGTAATTTCAGGGAAGAAATAGTAGCTTGAAAGATGGGAATGGATTGACTATTAGAAAAATATATGCACATTTATTGTCTCAAGAATTGAGCGCAGCATACTTACAGGATAGTGAAAGAACAACTTGGCAAGAAAGGCAGGAGTTTGGGGGAGAGTAAGGGGCAATATAATTAGGAGGAACTACATTATGGGGATTAAATGTGAGGATGTGTTAGAATTAAATTTGTAGATTATTCTTTATTGTAATTAGCTATGGATGTGACTAGTAAAAATAGTTTCAGAATAATTTATTGGGGCGTGGGGGTAAAAATAGCTCAAAGGTCTGGAAGTAACATGAAAGGGAATTTTGGAAAAAGTATATACTAGGCAAAAATAGTGTAGTTTGAGAAATGATTAAAGATAACCATTGGAAAAAAGTAGAATAGTGACAAGAGAAAAAAAAAGCATAGCACCATAGGATTATGCTGTTACAAGATAAAGGATTTATTTCAAAGCAATGAAGATTGTGTTGTTGTTATTCTTCTTATTATTATTTTCTTTAACCTCAACATCCATATTTATTTTTATTGCCTTAAACTTAGAAATTAGTTGTAGCCACTCAGTATGCACATCTTCCTTTGCTCCCTTTTATCTTGTTGAACGGATTACTGTGAGGCTTCATAGGTAACCCAACCCAGGAAAGCTATAATCCAACTCCAAGGAAAAAAATGAGTCTGACAGGAAATAATCCAAACCAAACTGAGGAGTGTGAAGTGTAGTTGGAGCAAGAGATGGAGGGCAGCCAAAACTGCAGAATTCACCACAGCAGGTGGGAGTGGAGAAGTGAATAGTAGACAAAAGACTTCTACCTAGGTACAGCCCCCGTCCTATCTAGGTAGCCTTAGAAATGTAAA
The DNA here is from genome assembly GCA_004027635.1 of Crocidura indochinensis. Taxonomy (NCBI): domain Eukaryota; kingdom Metazoa; phylum Chordata; class Mammalia; order Eulipotyphla; family Soricidae; genus Crocidura; species Crocidura indochinensis. The sequence continues at coordinate 6,850 of PVKC010020846.1, forward strand.
GAGGAGAGGAGGGACCAGAAACCAGCTTTCTTTAGGGTGAAAACTGATTGTAACCCAATAATTACCATGATCCAAACAGGACTTTCATGCTTTCATTGGTGGATTCTGGGGGGAGGGAGGCTTTCTCTGATCTCTGAGACCTTTGGAGAAACCCATTATTCTTTCTTTCCTATCCTCTCCCCTCCCTCAGTACCTCCAAATAAAACCAAATTTTAATTCAAAATAAATAAATGAATAAAACCACGCTGACAAATATCTTTTAGCATTTTATTAGATTTACTTTGAGTTTCCTCATACATGTCTTCTCCTAAAATTTCTAGCCTCTTCAGTTTTTGTGATGAACTTGTTTCTTGTTTCAGTGAAACTACTGAGACAACCAGAAGAGTTTTCACAAGAGCCTACTATCACATTAGCATATATATTATATACACACATTATATGTTATATAACTATATTGTTATATTTTATATACATGTTACGTAGCTCACTATATAACATTATGTATACTCTACTTTTCTTTCTGCTATATAGATTTCTTTCTGTTAATTGATTCTCAGAGATTTTTTTTTTGCAAGGAGAGGGCAGAGGCTTACTCCCTACCTTTCTCAGGGATCACTCCTGAAACCAGAGCTCATAGTGCTCAGAGGGCCATATAGGGTGTTGGAATTGAACCTGGGTTGACTGTGCCTACCCGCTGTACTATCACTCTGACCTCATGGGTTTCGGTTTTTAAAATTAGTCCTACTTTTCGCTTGTGTCTTACTTCCTTGCATTCTCAGATATCACTCCAGTTAGACTCTCTTTTCTCTTATATTATTTCTTTTCTGGTTGATCATTTTCTTAAGCACACAAATGTTATTTCTCCCATACTAAATTAAAACTTTTTGCTTCATTCTTCTGTCACTACACAAATTCTTAGCTTTTTTTTTTTTTTTTACAATCTCCCCTCCTTTTTTTATCTATAGTCCTACTTCTTATTCCAAAGAAATAGAAAACTTGCTATATTTAAGCACGTTTTGACTGTACATGTACCACTACTTTAAAAGTTGTGGTCACTAATGACTTCCCCTTTACAACTTTAATGGCTAGTTTTCAGATTTTAGTAGTTAAATAACTTAAAGGTTCCTTTGTTCTTGAATACTTTCTTCATATAGCTTTCAAAATCATGTTGGGGATAGTGGTGATGACACAGCCAGCAGGATAAACTTAATCCTACACAGAATTTAAGTAAGATTAAACATCTTTTATTTTGTTCTAGAACCATTTTATCATTCTTTGTGTCTGATATCTGAGTTCTGAATTTATGTATTAAATTACACTTGGTAAAATTGTTTATTTTTCATCTCTAAAATGAAGATGAGAATTCATTGGTTTATTGTGAAGATTATGTTAGAAAACAATGTAAAGCAGCTAGCTTGGTGCCTGGCACACAACTAGCATGCAGTATGTGTAATTTCTTCTATCTCAGAATGTAGGTTAAATACTGCCTACAGATTGGTTGCCTTGTAAATTCATACATACATAGTGTCTACTATAAAAATGTGTGTGGCTAAAGAGATAGTACATACCTTGCATGAGGCTTTAACCCCTCACGTTGCATATGGTCGCTGGAGCCTCACCTAACCAGAACCACAAATCAGCCCTGAGCACCTCTGGGCATGGTCCTAAAACAAAAACAAAGAGATAACTTGTGTGTTTAACAGTATAGGAAATAAATGCCAACTTTTTTGGTGTTCCAGTTCTAAAGATTGCATTATAAAATCTTTGCACAGGTTCTGAAATTTGGAACTGTGTTTAATACCCTTATCCCATGAGTTAGAGCAGAATGCAACCTTTTGTTTTATTGTTTTAAAATATTGTTATAGGATTCAGAGAGATAGTGCCAGTCTTAATGCTTGCCTTGCACGGGGTCAGCCCAGGTTCAGTTTCTAGCACTTTATTTAGTACTATACATGGAACTCTCAATCCACACTAGATGATTCCTGAGCACAGAGCCAGGCATAAGCCAGGTATGGCCCAAATCCCCTGCAATTTAACAGGTCAATGGCTTATAGTTTTGCTGTACAAAGTTACTAAACCTATGCAAAATTCTTTACCCCTTATGTTACTTCTAGTTTGATTAAGGCTTCAATGCAGAAGTGAAAAGTAATTTTGGATTAGGCAGCTTAAACTTAATAAAATTGAGCAACTATGTAATACATGGTCTTTAAATAAAATAATTTATAAAAAGTCTTCATAAATTATCTCTTTCATTATCCGTATCTTGATTGATCAAATGATAAAGCATTTTTCTGCCTTTAGTAATACAAATTATTTGCATACAACTATAATAACTATATAGTCTATGCCATCTCAGTTTTTCAAAATTCCCTCGTTGAGAGAATATGGAACTACCCTAACTGATGGTATTCTGCCCATTTCTTTGAATACCTGAAAGATACAGGTTATACTATACCATTAGAGAACTGAATATCTAGGTTATATTATTTTGGCTCTTTATTGATTTACCTTTAGTAAATTTTATGTCTAAGATATGATTTTTTTGTTTGGTTGTTTGTTTGTTTTTTGCCACACCCATTTGACACTTGGGTATTACTCCTGGCTATGTGCTCAGAAATTGCTCCTGGCTTGAGGGGACCATATGGATGCTGGGGGATTGAACTGCAGTTCATCCTGGGTCATCCACATGCAAGGCAAAAGCCCTGTCATGTGCTATAGCTCTGGCCTCATAAGATGTGAATTTTTAAAAAGTTTTCAAGGGAAGGAAAATAACTCAAGATAGATTTTGTGTTGGTTTTATTTAGAGTTTTTTGTTTTGATTTGGGGGTGGAGTTTGGGTTTTGGGACCACACCCAGCAGCGCTCAGGGGTTACTCCTGGCTCTGCACTCAGGGATCAAACCCAGGTCCATCCTGGGCTAGTTGCATGCAAGGCAACTCCTTGCCATACCCTGGCCCCTGTTTTGATTTTTTTTTTTTTCTAGTTTGGATCCCACACCCTGCAGTTCTTATGGCTTTTACTTAGGCCTCTGTGCTCAGGGATCACTTTTGGCTGTGCTCAGAGGACCATATGGGGGGCCGGGAATCAAATCCTCGCTGACTGTGCAAGGCAAACACTCTACCTGCTATACTATTGATCCATGGAGCACCATATTTTGTGTCTTTTAGGATACTTTCCAAGACTTTTCTCATGATGCCATCCATAATCTTTTAAGGACAGGTGACATTTTCCCCTCAGGTTACAATCTTTTGCTAAACTTCTCTGAACAACTGATTCATTTTTATTTCATAAACTTTTTTCTTTATATTTTTGCTGACTAGAAATCTTAACTACATTGAAACACTCAGAATTTTGGAGACTAAAGCGTTTTTCCTAAGTTATTCCTTTTACCCCTTCTATTCCCTTTGTTGTTTTGATGCCTAGGTCACACACTTTGCTATAGAACTTACCAGAGGTTAATCTCTAATAATTGTGTTTTGTTTATTTGTTTTTGTTTGTTTCGCTTTGGGGTCACACTTGGCAGCGCTCAGGGGTTACTCCTGACTCTGGGCTCATAAATCACTCATGGCTGGCTTGGGAAACCACATGGGATGTCAGGATTTGAACCGCCGTTCGTCCTGCGCTGTTCGTCTTGAATCGGCTGCGTGCAAGCCAAACACCCTACCGTTGTGCTATCTCTCTGGCCCCTCTAATAATTGTTTTAACACATATTGCAAGGATCGTGCATGTACACAAAGCTGAAACGTGTAGGGTTATTCACTGAGAAGCAAAGACTGTAGCTGGGCCTTGCATGGGAGGTAGGGGAGAGGGAGGGGGAGAGAGAGAGCTCTTTACCATTTTTATTTTCTTTATCTGTATGCATATTTTATTCTGAACCCTGAGCAGCTATTTTATATCCTAAGTAATGAATTTTATTTTATTGAAGCCATTATGATTTACAAAGTCCTTTATAGTTAGTTGGGTTTCAGACGTAAAATGAATCAGGGCTAGTCCCTGATTGGCCACCACTAGCGTCCGCCTCCCTCCACCAGTGTTCCCAAGAGCATCCCATACCACCCCTACTGTCCCCAGCCTGCCAGAATAATAGGCTCATTTTAAGTCTTGATTCCATTGTTGTTGCCTTTGGCTTAGGTATTTAGTTGTGTCCCTTTTTAACACTACCAATGCACCTGAGACCATTTGGCCCCTGGCCTCCAACCTTATATATTTGTGTTTTTACTCTTCCACTCAGTTTCTTTCCTTTGCCTTGCTATACTATGCTGCCAATGGTGTTTGTCAACTTTTTAATCCATTACGTTATTCTTCATGCAGTTATTCCAAATACCACATATAAGTGATAACATTCTGTATTTATCCTTTTTTGGGTTTACATCAGTATTTTAAAACAACCTTAAACAATGGCAAGAAGGTAATCCATGATATTGGGTTGTGAGTGTGTATATATATATATATTACACATTTAATACTTAAAATTAGAAGTTGAAAGTTCCCCTACATAGTTCTCTGTTAGTTATCTTTGACATCCAAATAGTGAAGTTTCTTTTATATCTGTTTTTCCTCTTTGTTGCCCTGTCTTTCATTGCTTCATTAGTACATTTCTTTTTACCTTGTTATTATTTCTGCCTCAGGACTCAGGGCTTATTCTTGGCTGTACTCTGGGGCAACTAGTGGGCTCAAGGGACCATCAGAGGTGCCGGAGATTGAATCTGGGTCCGCCACTTACTTACAAGTCAGCCTACTTCTTTCGATCCTTCATCTGACAATGTTTATGGAGAGTGTGGCTTCTAAACAGTGTTCATAGAACCTAGGGGTCACTCTTAGGAATACTTGGCCAATCTGGCTGTTGCTTCAGTACTAGAATTCAAGGATTGGTTTCTGTACAGGCTCTGCTGTGCTGGAAACCACTAGCCCGCACCAGCAATGCTCAAAAGAATTCTAGGGATGTACTTGGCAATGCTAAAATTTGTTAGTCATGGGTAGGCATGTGCCCTAACTTCTATGCTATCTCCCAACTTAACAATTTCTACCAAGCTAACAAAATTCAGTGCAGGTAGAATCTTCTTCAATATCATTTCTTGTGGCCAAACTCTTTAGTTTTCAATGTGGTCCATGGATCACTAGTATCATTTTGGAAACTTGTTAGAAATGTTAATACTGAGGCTGGAATGTACAGTGGATACAGTGCCTTGCACACAGCTGATCCAGATTTGATCCCCATTACCCATGTAGTCCCACTAGCCCACCAGGAGTAATTCTTAAGTGCAGAACTAGGAATAGGACCTGAGCACCACTAAATATGACCCCAAAACAAAACAAAAGTTTGGGCCAGAGTGATATAGCACAGTGGGTAGGGAGTCTGTCTTGCGTGCAGCTAATCTGGGTTCGATTCCTGGCATCCCATATAGTCTGCTGAGCCTCCCAGGAGTAACTTCTTTTTTGTTTTGTTTTGTTTTGTTTTGTTTTGTTTTTTTGGGTCACACCTGGCAGTGCTCAGGGGTTACTCCTGGCTCCATGCTCAGAAATTGCTCCTGGCAGGCACGGAGGACCATATGGGGCACCCGGATTCGAACCGATGACCTTTTTGCATGAAAGGCAAACGCCTTACCTCCATGCTATCTCCCAGGCCCAGGAGTAACTTCTGAGTGCAGAACCAGGAGTAATCCTTAGCATCACTGAGTGTGACCCAAAAACCAAAAAAATAAAATACATTGGATATTACTCAAATTTAACACATTATAAAGGGGTGAAGGGGCTGGTGGTGAGGTACAATAACCTATTGGACCCAGTTTCTGAATTTTAGTATGTATTGGAATAACCTGGGGGACTTGTTAAAATTCCTGTTCTCTTTCCTGCAAAACTTGGGTTTGGCAGGTGTTTGTTATAGATTGGCAAACCTTGGGTTTGGCAGGTGTTTATTGTAGATTGCACTAAGAGCTTCACTTCTTTGAGAGCTGGAGTTTCATTCCTCTACCCATATTTAAGTTCTTCCTCCTGGATTTTGAGAATTCCCAAAATTTCCAAATCTCAACTTCTAAGAAGCCCAAGAAATTATTTTGTTTCCTCCTGACTTTATCAGAGGTTATTGGACACTGGAATTTTTGAATGGACATGACTAAAGACTTCCAAGCGCTTACAGGTTTTGTTTTATGCTTTTGTATCACTGCCATCTCTAAGAAACAAATATGAGGGCCGGAGAGCCGACAATACAGCGGTAGGGCACACAGTCGACCTAGGACAGACCCCGGAACCCTAGCATCCCATAGTTCCCTTAGGCCTGCCAAAGTGAGTAACCCCTGAGCACCCATGGTGTGGCCCCACCCCACCCCCATTTTTTTTTTTTGTTCAATATTTATACACCACTGAAAAAGAGATACTAAGAGAGACTATAGTTTTAAGCAACTTGCATCTTCTACTTGGTATATAATAGGAGCAAAGATGGCAGGACCTTTAGCAAATTACTTCCTAAAATAGTTGTACATTTTTTTTTCTTTTTTGGTTTTTGGGCCACACCTGGTGTGTGGCTACTCCAGGCTATGCACTCAGAAATCACTCCTGGATATGGGACGATGGGGTATTGAACCGTGGTTGTGGTAGGCCAATACTGCAAGGCAGATGCCTCACCGCTTGTGCCACTGCTCCGGCCCTAGTTATATCAATTGTTTACAAATCATTTTTACGCATCATATGAGAAATACTGTTATTTTCCATGGTTTCGGTTGTTTATTGGATTGCAACCAGTATCACTCTAAACAAAATGATTTCTGATCCCTCCTGATTTTGTTTATTTGAGTTTGGGTTTGGGGCCATACCTGACTGCTTATGGCTTACTGCCCAGGGATCACTCCTGGTGGTCCTGAGGGTAGACTAAACGTGGTTTGAGAACTGAAGCTAAGTCAGCCCTGTGAAAGGAAAGTGTTCTTGCACTGTTTTCCAGCCCCTCTTCTGTTTTCAACAGTAGAAATGATTAGTCTTTTTCTTATCTTAGCCCCAAGCCATTACATTGTAATGATATGTCATTTTAATTTACATTTTCCCTAACACTGTGTTGTAAAACACTTATACAAAATTAATCCAGTTTTCTTGTATTGTGATCAAAACTTTTTAAGGGCACAGGCATTGTTATCTGTCTCATTTGTTATCAACATTCTCAGCCTCAGCTGCCATTCACATTGTAGGCACTCAGTACTTGTTGAGCATGAACAGAACTTGAGAAACATTGTCTTGAGAATTTGCTGTACCAAACCAGTAGTAGTACAGCAAGTAAGGTGTTTGCCTTCCACTCACCAACCTGGCTTTGATTCCCAGCAATCTATAAACTCCCAAGCCCACCAGGAGATGATCACTGAGAACAGACAAATTCAGGAATAAGCCCTGAACACACTAGTGTGGCCCCAAAACAAAAAATAATCAATAAGAAAATTTGCTGCCTTCGATTATTAGTTAATACATCTCTTGGTCTGAATTTGATTTGCTAATATTTTAATACTTTTTAGTTCAATATTCATGCCTCATTGATTATAATATTTTTAAATGAATCTACTTTAATTTATTTTTTTATTTTTGGTTTGGGGGCCACATCCAGCAGCAGTCAGAAATTACTTCTGGCTCTGCACTCAGAAATTGCCCCTGTCATGCATGGTAGGAGGACCATATGGGATGCTGGGAATCGAACCCAGGTCTATCCTGGGTCAGACTCATGCAAAACAAAACACCCTACCACTGTGCTATTTTTCTGGTTCCAATTATAATATTTTAATGACTTTATTCATTTTATTGTATTATCTTTATGTCAGTCTTATGATTTGGGATATTAAACTGTATAGTAACCAAATTAGTGTGCTGTTATCAGGATAGAGGATATATTTATTAAATAGGATAAGATATTAAGAAACACATCTAGTTAACTATATAAAAAAACTGCTTTACAACAGTTGAAAGGTCTTGAAGCAGTGTGAATATTAATACAGTAATTATATATTTATACCCATATTGTTACTCTAAAATGAAGTGATATTAAATATACAAATTTCTAGGAGAAAATTTTTATTGTGAGTTTGGAAAAGATATCTTGTAAAAACTTAAAAATTACAGTCCTATAAACAAATTGGGCCTCATCAAAAACTTGGATTTCATCAAAAAATGTAAAAGTAAATTTAGAAAATATAAAGGCAAGGAAAGTAGTAAGGTGGAGTATATGCAATATTATCAAATAAAGAATTTTTGTTCAGTGTATAATATATCCCCTAAAATCCATAGTAAAATTGCTAACTTCTCCTTATTGGGTTTCAATTGGAAATATTAGGATTAATACAGGGACAAAGTTGAAATGGGTATAAATATGGGAGTCATTAGCATACAGGTGCTATTTTTAAATCATGAGATTAAGATTAACACCAGAGTGAAGATAGGAAGTTGACATGGAATCAAATTAGGATTCTGGAGTCAGTTAACAATGTAACATGAAGAAAAATCTGGAGAATGTTGTTCTAGAAAGCAGAATTGTTTGGAAAGAAGAAAAGTGATCAACTGTTAAAAGCTCAGCTAATTTAAATCAGATTACATCTGACATTTGTCCATTACATTTGGCAACATTAGGTGTATTACTAGCAATAAGAAGGACATCTATGGTTTAATGAGAATAAAAGCACAATGATTATGAGAAAAAGTAGAAATGTAGTAGTAATAGACAATTGATCAAATTTTTGCTACAAAAGCAGCAGAAAATTTGAGCAGTTGGTGGTAAGAATCTAGATTTTTCTGTTTGATGGGGTAAAGGGAGTTCTCAGCATATGAATGTTTATATGCTGATTATTAATCCATTAAGAAGGCAAGTTGATGATACAGGAAGTTGCTGGAATGATATCTTTAAATGTGAGCAGGAAATGGATCAGTATGTGGACCATACATACATGATCCATGAAATTTTTTCTTTTGTTTTAGGGCCATACTCAGTGGTGTTCAGGGCCTGTGCCTGATTCTGTATTCCAAACATTACTTCTTGGCAACATTCAGAAGACCGTATAAGATGCTGTGGATCAAACTGGGGTTCACCAATTCATTCCTAACTCACTCTCTGACTTTCTGATTTTTTGTTTTCTGATTTTTGTGTTATTATTTATGCTTAACCCTTCTCAGTTACTCTGTTAGATACTTGAATAATGTTTGCAAGGAAGATCTGATATGACCCTGGTAGTGCATGAGGGTTTCTCCTGACTGCTAGAGACCATGTAGTAGTATCAGGGACCAAATCCAGTATTCCTACATATATCATTTCAGCCCTGACCCCAAGTAATGATCTTAACCAGGTGAATTGGAATTTTTTTTAAACATTTAATATGTATTTCATTTCTCGGGACTGGAGCAGTAGGTAGGGTGTTTGCTTTGTCATCCTGAGTTTGATCCCCAATATGGTCCCCAAGCCTGCCAGGAATAACTCTTGAGCATTGCCAGGTCTAGCCCCACAACAACAACAAAAAGGTTTTTTCATTTCTTCTCCTACCAAATTGTTAAAAAGAAGTTATTTTTCTGAGGACTATAAAATATATGAAGAATCAAAACACAAAGTAGCAGAATTCCTTAAATGTAATTTTAGGGTAGAGTTAGCTTCCAGATAGCTGATAATATTACATACTTTTTAATTTAATTTAGTATAGAGATCCTGGCATATAAAACTTAGGATCTTACCTTCTTGGAATGTTGAATAATTGGTTCAGAAAAAAATTGTCCAACTTTGATTTGTCCCCAAAGAAAAGCTTAATAAAAAAAAATTTTTTAATATCACCAAAGTGATAGTACAGCAGGGAGTATATGTAACTGACTGACCTGGGTTCTATTCCAGCATCCAATATGGTGTCCTGAACCTGCCTAGAGTAATCTTTGAGTACAGAGCAAGAGTTAGCCCTGAAGATCAAAATCAAAAAAAACAACTTGAATTTTTAGTAATTGAAAGTGTGCCCTCTTGTGGACTGTTAAGTAATCTCACATGAACCATCTCAAAAGTCAGATAAACTTGTGTATCATCAAATATAGTATGGTCAGAATTTGAGATTTACTTCTTAATAAATGTTATGTAGGTCTTAAAATTTAAATATTACAGGGCCGGAGAGATAGCATGGAGGTAAGGCTCTTGCCTTTCATGCAGAAGGTCATTGGTTCAAAACCCGGTGTCCCATATGGTCCCCCGTGCCTGCCAGGGGCTATTTCTGAGCAGATAGCCAGGAATAATCCCTGAGCACCGCTGGGTGTGACCCAAAAACCAAAAAAAAAAAAAAAAAAAAAAATTTAAATATTACTTAGTATGAAATAAAATTATTTGCTTTTTTGAATTTCTAATGTACAGGAAATAGTTTCATGGTTCAAACTCTAGTCTGAGTCTTTATGAGAAGTTTATATGTTAAGCTTTTTATTTTTTTCCCCCAGTGGAAAAGGTGGTGGCATATAAAATGTTTGATTTAAGGGGATGGACTGGGAATTCAAATAATTTATAGTTACACTTAGAAATTCTCCATTGTCTTTCCAAACTAAATTTATTTATTAATAATCAAATTTTAGGACTTATAACCTTTTTTGTATTTATCTGTACATTTGTAAAGTTTGTTATGATTAGGTATCTTATAACTACTCTGGAGGTATCTACAAGCCAGTTTCAGATACAATCTAGAAAGGAAAAATTTTACTTCTCAAGTAACATATACATATTCTTTAAATATTTTTGAGCTCCCTAAATCTTATCCTGATTTATGTATCATTAGACTTTCTTTTTCTTCATATTGTACTAATAACATACACTCTATTCATTCCGTATTTAATGAGTAAATTGATATATAAAATTATATGTGTATTATTGAAATATACATAGCATTGTATGTTAGTTGTTGTAATCCAGAATTATGGATGCAGAGTTTAGAATTCAAAAAAGAGGTTTGTTTTATTTTGTATATTTCTTATTTAGTAGAAATAAGAAAACAGTTGTTTTAAAGAAGTGATAATTTTTACAGTGTAGGCTATTGGGAAATGTTTGCTTTTGAGTTAAAATTTGAGGAAGAATTTATAGAAGAATGTTAATTTAAAATTTTTGTTTTAAGCAGTAGGAAGTAAAATGGAATCTGAAGATATTTTGACCTAAGGATATGGATTCTTCTAGGGAGATGCCACTCTCTAGATGACTCAGTTTAATGTTCAAAATAATAAATAATACAGCAAAGTTTATTTACATAATTTTCTGGCTATTTAAGTTTCATATTCTATATTTTTAGTACTTGTTCCAATCTATACTATTAAATGTGATATAGGAGAAATAGTACAGCAGTTAAGGCACTTGTTTACGGTACTTGCTACAGTAATGACTGTTTCAAATCTCAAGCATTACCAGGGGTAGCCTCACTGGTAGGTATGGCTCATCCCCCCAAATCCCACTTAAAGAAGTGTAATAAGTTGAATCAATAAAAATGTTAGCTTTATACCCACCCTTTTTGTTCAAAATATAAAATCAAGAAGAGTATTCACTAAATATTTGCATATGTAAAATTTTTGGTTCATTCAAAATAATGTTAGGATAACCTAAAATGACAGCATAGTATAAAAAAAAA
>PVKC010020847.1:0-18331 GCA_004027635.1 Crocidura indochinensis
CAAAGATCAAGTGTTGTATTCAGGGAATATCTAGAACAAATTTATGAACATGGTATTCCCTGATTCATATTTGAAAATAAACATGAAATACTATGAAAACAGTAAATTTTGAGGAAGGTACAAAATCTATCCAGAACTTTAAAATACTATATGTAGGTTTTTACAGAATTGGTGTTGACAATATGTTAATGTGGTCAAAATGATAAAGGAAAGGCCAGAGAGGCAGTGTTATAGCCTAAACCACTGGGTTCCTCTTTATTCTAAAAATCATTGTCAGTGCTTGCTTCGGCAGCACATATACTAAAATTGGAAAGATACAGAGAAGATTAACATGGTCCCTGCGCAAGGATGACATGCAAATTCGTGAAGTGTTCCATATTTTTTCATATACCCAGAAAAAAAATCATTCTCAGAAAGAACAAAAGAAATTGACCAGAGAAAATGAAAGTAAAGTTCATTCGTTAGAGTTCAAGAAGTAACTTTAACAGTATTCTGCACCTGATTTTCATGTAGTGTACATTTCCTCATTCCTCAGGTTCCACCCATTCTCTATAACTTCCTTATTCAGGTGTTATTTTTATATAATTAGTGAGGCCTATCTTGGGTAAAAGATTTCAAATCACATTTTAGTAAACAGCCACACCATTTGTAATTTTTCTATCAAGTACTTCCTTATTTATTTTTTATTATATAATATCTTCATTTAAGCACCATAGTTACAAGCATGTTTGTAGTTGGGTTTCAGTGATTAAAAGTACACTCCTTGTCCCCAGTGAAGACTTTCCACCACCAATGGCTCCAATCTCCCTACTTGATCCCCTGCCTGTCTTTGAGACAGGCGTTCTATTTCTCTCACTCAGGACCATTATGATTATAGTTTTTTTGTGTAATTATTTCTCTAACTGTGCTCACTAATCTTTGTGGTAAGCTTCATATAATGGGCTGATCTTTCCAGCCCTCATTTCTATTGCTCTGGGTATTATTACGATAATGTCTTATTTTTCTTATTTATCACAGACGAGTGTGGCTACTCTGTGTCGATCTCTCACCCTCTGATTCTGCATAATATTTTCATATCCATCCATGTATAGGACAATTTCATGACTTCATTTTTCCTAATGACTTCATAGTATTCTACTGTATGTACCACAGTTTTGTTGTTGTTGTTGTTGTTGTTTTAGCCACTCATATATTGTTGGGCATCTGGGTTGTTTCCAGGTTCAGGCTATTGTAAATAGTGATGCAATTAATATAGGCATGAAAAGGGCACACACCTTCATTTCTATATTATCTCTCTGGCTTCTGAATTTCGTTTTAAAGTAAAGTGAAATATTGTCTGAAACATTTAATAAATAAATTATTTTAAGTAGAGATTATTCGGGGTTAATACACTAGCTTTCCATGAAGGTGTCCCCAATATGATCCTCAGCTCCAACAACAGACCCTGAAGTGTGATTTCTGAGCACAGAGACTGATTAAAAAACTTAAAGATGTTACACAAATATCCAAATAAAATATAAAGAATAATTACTATATTATATAGATACCCTACTTCTGGGTAAATATATACAAGGCATAGAAACTAAGTGAGATATTGCACATTCATATTAATTGTAGCACTACACATTATAATCTTAAGATGCATATGGTCTATTGATAGATTAATGAATAAATAAAATGGGTCCTATTACTCAATATAATATTTTCTAAACTCAAAATAGAGAGAGAAAATTGTCTTATTTGAAAAATCCTAATTTTTGAAGACACTATGCCAAATAAGCATGCTGAAAATTGAGTACATTATTGTTAGTCCCTTGACATAAATTGTTTTATCTAAGTGGCCTTGTCTCTCTTCAAGAACTCTTTAGCCTACTTGTCCAGCTTTCAACTATTAGGCTTAAAGTGGGTGCAAGAGAAAGTAGAAAAAATCTTATTTGTGCAATATAAAAATATAGCATAACAATAATATCCAGGAAAAATAAAGATGAGGACCGGGAAGACCTATTCATGATAGGAAGCTTGCCACAAACATTAGGGGAGCTCAGTTAGGGTAGAGAAGAGACCACTAAATTATAGTTGGAAATGATTGCTCTAGACAAGAATTGGGCACTAAAGAAGATAAAGATATTTATGATAGAACTTTAGTAACAAATTACAAATCACAGAGTATAAATGAAAGATAGGCAGGGAGAAGAGAGAGAGAGAGAAATAGAGAGAGAAAGAAATAGAGAGAAAGAGAGAGATGCGTCAGAAGGGAAAGTACAGCAGGAGAATGAGAAAAAAATTTGGACACGGTTGATGGAAATGTGCACTGGTGAAGAGTGTTGTACATTGAAAGTCACAAGCAATTTTATAACTGAAAAAATATCTAGTCCTGCTATGAACAATCATTTAACCATGGTGTTTAAATATATTATTTTAAACACAAAAAGCATGAGAGATACCAAGTTGATCCTCAGATATTCACCTCCCTTGCCTGAAGTACACCCAGTCCTTTCCATATATTATATGGTGTTCTTTGGAAAACACATGTGCTTCCACAATAAAGTGGTGTTTTGATTGCATAAAGTGATCAAAATCATAAAGATTGTGGCATAGCTCTCATTCTGATTATGTAAAAACTTGATTTGAATTAGTACTCATCCAGCACTGAACAGGAATTTTGAGCAAATTTGGTCCACAAGTAACAAGGAAGTCAATTCTATTATTTATAAAATGAGAGTATTAAATTATGCTAACTTTTAAAGGAACTTGGCATACTAATATTCTTTGGCTGTAGGCTTTTGAATATTAAAAACTTATTCTTGAAAATAACAATGAGAAGCTGAGAACAGCATATATTTAGTTTGAATTTTAAGAGTCATTACCTTCAGTTGAGAAGACAAATAAAATCTGCTTAATAGTAAAAAAGAAAATATTAAAGAGTAAAATAAATATCTCAGCTTGAAAATTGTTGAATTCATATATGGAATGAGAAGAAAATATCTAAATATAATAGTGAATATGCAAATTTTATTTCTTAGTATAAAGCAAATTATATAATTTGTGTCTATTTACATTTAAACATTACCTCAAATTATCCACTTAGTCTTTACAAGGTAACTATAGAAATATTTTGCAAAACATTGAATCAAAATCAAAATTTTTGGAAAGAATGGTATTCTGTACATATGTAACATGTCTCCAAATTTTTCAAAGATAATTTGTAAAATTATCACTTAAGAAACACTTTATTTAATAAAAATTTGGTAAATGACCAAATACATTTGGAAATAAAATGTAATACATTGGTAAATGACCAAATACATTAAGGAAAATACATTAAGTATAATAATAATTTCCTTTGCTGGAGTTGAAAATATAGACTAGCAGTTAATAATCTTGCTTCATGCAGTTGATACAAGTTTGATACCTGGTCTTGCATATTGTCCCCTATGCACTGCTAAGAATGATCCCTGAACAGGGAACCGTTCAGGGAGTGAGTCCAGAGCACTGCTAAATCTGGCCTTCTCCAAGTAAGGAAAAAAAAATTTTTCCTATTATATTAAATTTGCACATCTATGAAGTAAAACAAGATAACAAGTTTCATACTGCTCCTGAAATATTTTATAGACATAAATTTAATATAGCTTATTTTAAAAATAGGGTAATCTATAAACTAATGCAATTAATTATTCCAGTAAATATTCAGAAATATGTTCTTTATTAAGCTCGTTTCTGACAAAATGAAAGTAGATAGTATTAAAAGAATTAATATATTTAACAGTATTGCTGCTTAGAAAATATTTTTATTCAGTTAATATAAAAATGCAGTATCTTTGATTTAAATAGAAAAATATATTTGTTATTTAACTGAATTTGGAAATGAATTTTTATAAATAAGTTGAGAAAATATAGTGCTTATATTATATACTATAAATATTTAAGTATTCAACTTTTATATAAAAATGTTCTCTTGAGAAGTATTTTGCTACTTTTCTAGGCAATTAATCTGATTATTAATATCAATTTCCATGGTCATTTACCAAATTACTGCATACAAATATTAATAGCCATACATATTCACAACTCATAATTATTACTAAAGATTTTAATATAGTTTGTCAAAACTGCAATAAAGATGGTATTTTTGTAATTGCAAAAACGCTTTAGTTCAGTTGTCACATTTTTCATTTATAAAAATTTTTCTTTAGGGATGATATATATCATGTGGTTGTTGAAAGCAGTCATTACACTGTCCTATTACCTGTGTTATCCAATAAATCACCCTTATTACTCAATAATCTACTCATAACTGTAAGTGAAAAATAACTCTTTCATAGTTTTAAAATGAGAAAATATTGATGGAGAGAGGACAATAATTGAAGGTATGGCTTTGAAATGTTGTATGCATGAAACTCAATAATATAGTAAATCACAGACCTCAAATAAACATTTAAAAATAAAAAATAATTCTTTGTACAAAATTATACCTGTAGATTTTAAATGTTTTTGAATTTACTATTCCTTTCTATAACACAAATGGCATATACTGCACATATAGTAATACACATAGAGTTGTGTCTGTACAATTAACGTACATAGAGTTGCCTCTATTTTAATATTGATTTGAAGTCAGAGGGATTCTGAATATTTACATCAGTGTTTGTCAACATTTTCCACTTGTAGAATAGAAACTGTCCTGAGAGATATAAACACAATGATAGAGCCATGATTTTCAACCTTTCTACGTCTTCAGATTACTATCAGCTTATGAACTGATTGACAAAATATCACTAATCTAGATCTAATTACAAAACTCTTTTTTTTTTTTTTTTGGTTTTTGGGCCACACCCGGTGACGCTCAGGGGTTACTCCTGGCTATGTGCTCAGAAGTCGCTGCTGGCTTGGGGGACCATATAGGGATCGAACCGTGGTCCGTCCAAGGCTAGCGCAGGCAAGGCAGGCACCTACCTCTAGCGCCACCGCCTGGCCCCAACAAAACTCTTATTTTCTTATTAGGCTAATTTAAATTTAAAAAATATTTTAAATTACTTATCTTTTTTTTAATTTTTCTTTTTTAAACTTTACTCAAAAATGACTACTTTTTAATATTATTTTCTAATCTAGAATTCTTAAAAAGATTAGCATTACATAAATAATATCTCTGAAAATAAATTAATTTAACTATTTGTTACTTTATAAAGGAAATTTTCTCAAATGAAGATTGAAACTGTAAATTTAGTTTTGTTCATTTATAAGTAATTGTACACTAATTAAAATTTACAAGTGGAAAAACAGTGAACTTAGGTATTTTGATAAACAAGCACAAACTCATTTAAATTCAGAAGTCCAAATTCCTTTTGGGGAAGAGTGAAGCTAAACATGGCAGGGTTTCATAGTTTCATCATGATTAAAGTCAAACTTGCTTTGTGTTGAGAGGTATATTCTTTCAGAACCCACATTAGTATTGCAAAATGAAGGGAAGGAAATATTTAGAACCTTGGCCACTTACTGTTGCTGCACAATACTTAGTTGCTTCCTTGAGAGCTCTTTTTATGGAGGAACAAAATCCAATTGCTTTGATTGAAGGGGCTATTTATTATGCCTCAGTATAAACATACACATCATTGAGTCTCTGCTCTCCTAAAATTTAAAGATTCATTCACTGGGGCCTAAAACTTACTGTAAATATTGGCATGTTATAATTGAACAGAACTTTGTTTCATCCCACCAAGATGTGGTGGAATGGAAAAAATAGAACTTGGCAACCTGAGAGCTGTGAATATTTTCTCTGAGATCTGCTTAAGTAGCCTGTTTAGACACTATAGCAAGTAAATTAATGTTGTGAGATTAGCTATTAGTAATTTTTTATATCTAGGAAGTAGGAAATCAATGATTTCTCATCAAAAAACTTGTATAATACAGTTCTCTAACTGAACATTTTTTTAAAGTAAATGTAGTTGAATATTTCTAGTTAGAAACGAATTAAGATTCTGAACAAATGAAGAATAAAGCTATTTATTCCCAATTATTATGTCACCTTATAATTTCATGTAATGCTACTGAACAAAACTGCTAAGTATAAGAAAGAAGACCAATTTATTTTAAGACAACTCATTCTATTATAAAAATTTGACATTTTCTCTTTTACTTGCTTTTCGTTTCTTTATTCTTAAGGCAAGTCATGATTAGTTACAAAAGAATTTCAGGACTATAATTAAAGACTGAAATTGTCTTCTAAGATGTTTTGAAATACATAATATGCTAATAAGATGTTTATTAAATTGATATTTTCTATTTCACTTAAGAGAAAGCCTTTTGTATTACCAGCGTGTTTGACAAGTTTCATAGAATGAGCTATAATCACATTTTTGGAAGAATTTACAAAGATGACATCTCATTACATTGCAGCTTACCTCAATGTAGGCAAAATTAGATCTAAGTTTTTGTACAGGACTGCCCCAAGTACAAATACTGATGATTCATCCAATTCTAAGAAGAATAAAAAGAAAAAAACATTAGGGAAACAGTAAGTAAAGTGCATTATAAACTTTAATTTGCTAAGTACAGGGAGAAATCTAACATGTGCCAATGCAAAGTGGGCATAAGAGAAAAAGTCTTCAGACCTATGCATGGAACAAATTATGCAGACATCAAAAAAATTAAATATAATTTTTGTCATTGCTGTTTTTTACAAACCTGAGACAAGAAACACTTTAGTTGCAACTAACAATGTCAAATTCTAATAATCTTATAAGTCAATTATTGATTGAAGCCAATAAATTATAAGTCCAAAAATTTCAAGGTAAAAATGCCGTTACTATTAATATATCAATCTTAATACAAATACTATTAAAATTATTTTTCTTATTTTTTGATTCATAAAAATAATACAGTCACAGAAGCAATTGTAGACATTATTGTATTATTTTACTTAGAATGAGAGACATAAAGCTTAATTTAATACTTAGTTAAATTATTAGAAGGGCCAGAGCTACACAGAACAATTAGGGCACTTGCCTTTCATGTGGCCAATCCAAGGTCAGTATCTAGCACATATGGTCCCTTGAGCCCACCAGGATTAATTCTTCTGCAGTGCCAATAGTAACCCTAGAGCATGGCTAGGTGTGGCCCCCAAACCAAAAAATAGCTAATTAATTAACTATCAAATTGAAAAATAAGGTGACTTATTTTTACTAAAACTATGACCTTTAAACCTTGTCAAATGAAGCTCTATAATTTCCCCTATTTTTCCTTTTCAATAGATCCTTTCTCCATTAAGTTCAGTTTTAAACAAGGACATTATAGAAATCTTTATCTGGGGCCGGGCGGTGGTGCTGGAGGTAAGGTGCCTGCGCTAACCTAGGACGGACCGCAGTTCGATCCCCTGGTTCCCCATATGGTCCCCAGTGCCTGCCAGGAGCGACTTCTGAGCGAATAGCCAGGAGTAACCCCTGAGCGTCACCGGGTGTGGCCCCAAAACCAAAAAAAAAAAAGAAAGACGTAAAAAAAAAAGAAATCTATATCTACAAAGTTAGCTTATAATTGTAGTTTCTCACTTTAGAAATTATTTACCATATGATGTTTTATACCAAATATTAGGTTCAACGAATCTATCAGAACAATTTTTTCGAAGCTCATTTATTTCACTTATTTACCTTTTGATGACACAGCAGTGAAAATGCTTTTCGGAATGACTACCCTGTCTTCTGAGTTTCTTGCCCAGTCAACCATTCCCTTTCTTCCTTTCATTGGAAAGTTGATGTCTGTTAGAACAGAGGATGCAGGAAGCTTCTGAATGCTAGCCACTAATAAAAAAGAAACAATAAATTCAACTAAACTTTCAGAACAATTAGAACTGATTAGTCAAATCTTGCAATATACTCAAAAAAAACTTTTAATCAGAGCTATATTTACTAGAGCTCTATAAGCAAGTTTGAATCAAGACTATATTTATTAAATCTTTAAAACAGACTTATTTTTGTCATCAGTATCCTGATGATTATTTTACTTACCATATTTGCCGGCATCTAAGACGACTGGGCGTATAAGACAGCCCCCTTATTTTGCAATTAAAACAGAGGTTTAGGCCTATATTCGCTGTATCAGACAGAACGTTCCTGTGCTGCAACTGGATGTACCACAGTGAGCCAATCACAACAAGCAAAGATTCAAAGGTTATACTATAAAAGACTTCCTTTCTGACTCTGGCCAATCTGAGCAGGCTTTTGACAGTGTAGATTCAGGTCCAGAACATTGTCTAATTTGCATGCATAAAAAACCTGCTTGGATTGGCCGAGTTAGAGAGACGGTCGGAGCAGCCTTGCAGTGATTGGTGCAGGATCGAGTTGGAAAATTCGTTTTGTGGCAATATTCAGACAATTTTCATTTAGTGGCATATTGAAACATTTTTGGGGATATACTAGGCGTATAAAAGGACCCCGATTTTAGGTTGACTTTTATTTTTGTTTCAAAAGTCATCTTATATGCCGGCAAATACGGTATTTATCTAGGAATAGGTTGCTTCCATAAAGATGTACAAAAACTGGGGCCAGAAATGTGGCGCAAGAAGTAAGGCATCTGCCTTGCCTGGACTAGCCTAGGATGGACAGTGGTTCAAATAACAGGTGTCCCATATGGTCCCCCAATCCAGGAGCGATTTCTGAGCTCATAGGCAATATTAACCCTTGAGGGTCACCGGGAGTGTGGCCCCAAAACTAAACAAACAAAAAAACGCAAAAAAAGATTTACATAAACAGTCAACTGTTAGACTGTATTAAGCTAATAGCTACTGAAACACAATTTGGTATAGATTGTTTGACATTTTAATAATTTATAAACTGTTTTTGTTAATCATTTTTATTGAGACCTTTGATTCACAGACTAATGAATTCTCTTTAATATATGTTATTTTTAACAATATTTTTGAAGTTACAAATTAACATTATGAATGGAACAAATTTTTCATAGATTAGATAGGATATCACAAAAATAAGATAAAGCTACATTGCTCTAGAAATGAATGGTCAGATCCAAATGTTAAAATATTATTAATATATAGCCACCGACCCAATACTGTGTGTAGAAATAAAAGAATTGATTAGTTAAAAATATTTTAAGCGTAGACCTAAAACAGATAAAATACATATATTAATATAAAATTACATCATTATGTATAATATTTTAAATATATTGAGAAAAGTCAATGACATATTTAGTCATTCTTGAAGGTATTTTTGTGTCAACATATATAAGAAATGTTTGGTTTGTGATCTAAAGGGAAAGAGAGAGAATAAAAGTGTCTGCCACAGGGACACTCTAGGGGTAGAATGGTATGACAGGAGGGAAACTGTTGAAATTGATGATAGGAAATGAATACAGGTGAAAGTGATGGATATCTCAACGTAATAAGATCAAAACTCAAGTATTAACAACTTTTTAACTGTGTACTATAGTGATTAAAATACATTAAAATAAAAATATAGATCGTGAAAATACTAAAACACTCATTGATTAAATAAATTTAATTACAATTTTATTCATATAAGTTTTCCATAGAACCATAACTGTTCTACATTAAAGTTTTAGATGTTTCATCAAAGATTTAATTTGAAAACTTACAGAAAAATTCTAAAAAGTGTCACAATAGCAAATCTGAAGTAAAAACCACTACGTTTTTATATAAAATTTTATTCTGGGGCCCGGGAGATAGCATGGAGGTAAGGCATTTGCCTTTCATGCAAAAGGTCATTGGTTCGAATCCCGGTGCCCCATATGGTCCACCGTGCCTGCCAGGAGCAATTTCTGAGCATGGAGCCAGGAGTAACCCCTGAGCGCTGCTGGGTGTGACCCAAAAACCAAAAAAAAAAAAAAATTTATTCTAAAAAAATTTCATAATTAAAATAAAGAAAAGTGAAAATTAAGGTGAGTGTTAACAATATTAGTTGCATAAATATACTACTGCATAACTTGCTTATTTCAAAATTAAATCAGAGAAGTGTTGCTACACTTCATTAAAGCTCATTCAGGCAGTTTATACATGTCTATTAACAACAGAGGATAGAATTTCTGCAAGTAAATGTGTAGGGAAGAGAATGCTGGGTAATATGTTAGTTGTGAATGAGAAATGTTTTTAGAGTATTTTATATTTTAATATTTTAAGCAATAATTTATATTTTACTATTTCAAACAATATTGTCTTGCCCATAATTTACCTGGCTTATATGTCCTCAAGGAGACAAATTATCCACTGAATAGAGACAGTTCATTGACAGTGTATTCTTTCTGATGAATTTTATAAGCTTTATTAAATATGCAAGACTAGCTTATCCACTTCAAAATTCCTCCATTTGAGGTCAGTTATTTTGGGTCTTAGAGGAAATTTATTTCTCTCTCTGCACTAAATACTAATAAAAAGAAATTGAAAAATTTTTGCCTGTCACACAACTGCTTCTTATTACAAAGGACTGTAAATAAGGCCAGGAGAAATTTCTGAGCGTGGAGCCAGGAGTGGCCCCTGAGCACTGCCGGGTGTGACCCCCCAAAAAAAATGACTAAACCCCAATTCATTCCAATTCTTGTTTAAATAAATATTGATAAAGATAAAAACCCACAAATATGTAAAAATAATAAAGTCAGCTTATCTACCCCTATATATCTTTATCCTCATAAATTCAATTTTAATAGCATATCCTAATATATGTAAAAACATATAATGATATATCTTAATCTAAATATGCTTATTATTTAATAAGATATATAGTAAGACTTTTTCAGTAAAGTTGCTAATTTTGATTAAATGGAGCATATTGATTTGCATAACTATTTGAGAACAAAGTATAAAATTCAACTGGTATCATTATTTACACTAAAAGTTCTTTAAGGAGGATAATTTTGAGTATAAGGAATATGTAAAATTGAATATTGTTAAAATTTCAGTAGGAGTGTAATATTTTGAGGGTATTGACCTCAGCCATTGGTGTTCATACCTTATTTCATATATCTTTCTTTGCTCATTAATTTCACCTGGCAGTACTCAAATACTAAATGCCAGAAATTCATCTGAGGTCAAGTGTATTATTATGTTTTCAATTACAGAAATATTTTTCAAGTAAGGTCCTTCCTGCATCTCACTCCTTTTGCCGCTCCTCTCTTGTCTTTTATTTTTGTCTTCCTCCTCTCCTCCATCTTTTTTCTCCTTCGTTTTCCATTTGTTTCTCCTTTCCTTCTTTCCTCCCTCTATCCCTTTCTTTCATCCTCTCTCCTCCCCTCTCTTTCTCTCTTCCTCCTTTTACTTACTGATAACCTCAAAGTAGGGTTCTTCCAATAAATGTGAGGCTCCAGACATTAAACTCATGCTCACATACTTTCCCGAGTACTAAGTAAAACCACGTTGATTTTCCAGATACTTTTTGGGGAATCCCTAACAACTAAGCTGTAAATTGCCTCAAAGCATGTGAATAGCACCATGGTCTAAACTCTAAGACATGTTCCTTCTGTAAAAATGTTTCAAAGCAGGATAATAATCTTTCAAATCCAAGGATACTTTCAACAAATATAAAAAAGTCTGGTTTTTAAACCTAGCTTTTAAAGTATGAATGTTTATAATTGTGTAAAATTCTGGGATAGACGTTTATTTTGCATACAGAGTATGACTTTGAAACCTGACACCTTCAAAACAAATATAATTATATATAATTGAATAAGTATATATTTACCTTATATCTACAAGGAATTTTTTAAAGTGCCCTTGTGGCAGGTAATACCCTATAGTGACTGAAAAGAAATGTCTTGTTTTATATAGCAAAATGATGGTAACTTGTATTTCCTACTTTATATCAGTCCCTGGCTATAAACTTGGATCAGTGCATTTCTTCCCTTCTTCATTGATTTAACCTCAATTACACCTTTGTGAAATGCAGAAACAGTTACAAGTTTTGGATACTAAGAAGCTCATTATGTGAAATGAATATAAAAGAGAAGATACTAAAAATAAATATCTTGGGGCCATAGTGATAGTACAGTGGGTAGGGCATTTGCCTTGCATGAGGTCAACCCAGGTTCCATCTCCAGCATTCATATGTTTGCCAAGTCTGCCAGGAGTGATTTCTGAACAGAGCTGGGAGTAACTCCTGAGCACTGTAGGGTGTGCACCAAAATACAATAAATTGAATAGATAAATAAATAAATAAATAAATAGGATTATCCTTTATAAATAAGGAATTTTTACCACTGATTGATAAGGAAATCAAAACAAAACACCGGTAAGATGTTATGTTTCACTAGTGAAAATGACCAAATGACTAGAGAATTGTAAATATAGCACAGTGGTTAAGATGATTTCTTTATACCAGTCGATACAGGTTCAATATTCAATCTTTAAGATTGCATATTATTCCCTAAGCATCACCAGGAATGTCATGTATGCCACTGTTCCATGATCATTGTAGGTTATGGCTCTAGAAAAATAAAAATAGGCTAGAAACCAACAGGGATGGTGAGCATATAGTTTAAAAGCAATACTCATTTATTGTTCTTGGCAGCGTTGCCTGTCTCAGTTTGTTTTGGAAAATTGTACAGATACTTCTTTAAAGAATTAAACATATATGTCGAATATAATTCAGGAATTACATTTCTTGGTATAAATTAGACAAACATGGAGCAATAAGTTAAAATACACTTGCACAACTATTTAACTGCAGTTGTTTGCAATAAAGATCAAGGAACAAATCAAATCTGAAACAATATCTAGGTGAGCAGATAAGTAAATTGTGGTATATACACACAATAAAATACCATAAGGAAAGATTTTGTCTTATATTTGGCTATAATTGGACTCAACTAGTGCATTACACTGAGGGTCTTCCAGCCAGAGAGGGACAGTCAAATGCAAGATTATCTTATTAATTTTTGGCATGAAAAGTTCAAAATATGGACAGTGTCAAGAAACACTTGGAGACTTAAAACAGAATAAAAAGTATTGGGTAAACTATTGTGGGTAGAGTTAGGATAGACTAGAAGTGACATAAATGCAGTAGACGGGCCAGAGTGACAGTACAAGTGTAAGGCACTGGCATTCCAAACAGTCAATCCTGATTCTCAACACTTTAAATGGCCCCTAGAGCACTCACTACCTGCAAAGATACCTAGAGCATGGAGCCAGGAGTAACTGAGAACTGAGAACTGCTGTACCTGAGAACTGCTGTACCTATGAAATTAAAAACAAGTATCTTTGCCACTTTGGTGATGGTGATTGTGCAGAAATGCAAACAAATATTATATTAATATTATTATAAACCTTTTAACCTCAGAGTTAATAAAGTACAAAAAATAAATTAAAATGAATAAATCAAGTCAGTGTTTTCAAAGTGAGGGCCATATGGCCTCTCTGGGAGTCCCAGGATATTCTAAAGGTACCAAAAGTGAATCACATAAATGGGAGATCAGAGCACTAAAGAAGGAGATAAATCAGTAGGTTGGGCTAAGTGGAAAATAAATTAAATAGGACTGAGTCAGAAAAGGAAAAACTTTAAACTAAGTTAAAAGCCTGGGCTGGAGAGACAGCACAGCAGTAGGGCATTTGCCTTGCAAGCAGCTGATCCAGGAAGAAGGTGGTTCGAATTCTGACCGATATGTCCACAGTGCCTGCCAGGCACAGAGCCAGGCGTGTGACCCAAGAATCAATCAATCAATAAAATAAATTAAAAGCAAGTACATGTTTGGTGTTGTCAAAGGTATATTAATAGAGCCATTGAGTATATTCTACATAATCTACATACATTCTTCTGTCACAACTGCAGAATTATAACAAGTCATTGAGATATTTAAATAAGATCAAGCACTTTTCCTCAACAATTTAGAAAGTATTTTTTTAGCAGTTTAAAGTTACTAGAAGAAATGGCAAAGAACACATTCCTTAACAAAGTCAGAACCTTGAATGCTGTAAATTCAGTTCATTGTGTTTTGATTACTACACTAGATTTGATTTGTTATGCAATAAACTTGGTGATCATCAATGATAAACATTGAAACAAAACAAGCTCTACCTCTGCTTTGCAAATTTAATGCTTTCATTTTTAATAAATTTTCTCCAAGAGTATCGTGTTTGTTGTTGGCCAAGCTCTCAAGTACTCAGTCAATAAAGTTTTGTTTTTTACATGACAAAACATAAGAAATTTTTTTCATATGTGTCTAAAAAAGACATGGACTGTGTTCTTAGTAATTGTTCACGTGTTTGTTTCATCAAAGTAAGGTAATGCTTTTAAATGATCCTGAGAACTAGCAAAAAATATACTTATGCTCTTAGTGAAGGCCTGGAGTTATGGAAAACCTATCTTTTTTATCTTTGCAATGACTCAGACAAGTTACAATTCATTACTTTACACATATGATAATCATGGACAAGAATGAGGACTACTTTAAATGGAAAGAGGATGCAAGGAATTTGTTTTACAAACAGCTACCCCTAGGTCTATGCCCAGTACCCCAGATGACCTCTGAGAAACATCAGGAATTATCTCTGAGCACAGAACTAAAAGTTATCCCAAAGTATTGCTGAGTGTGACCACAGACTCTCACCCTCCAATAAATACAATGTGAATGGGAAAGATTAGAGAGGGGAACATATGGATGACACTGAAGAAATGAGCAAACTGTAAATGAGGGTACACAAGAAAAAGACATTTCCAGAGTGGCTTATCTTTGGTCTCTGAATTTGAACTTTTGATATTCCTTGACAAAAATACTCAGTTGTTTAAAAGGGAAAGTACCAGTTTAACCGTTCTATTTCTTACCATTATGACACATCCTTTTTTGTACCTTAAAAGTCTTATTTTAGAAGATAAAGACCATGCTCATCTTGTGATTGATGAGACTAGAGAAATTGCTTATCCTTTCTATAACAATGCCTCAGCCATAATGTAGGGATGTTGATGATGATAATATCTATAGAATTTTACATATTGGAAAACAGATGTGTTAATATTTGTCAAAATATGAGAGTAGGATCAAGGGACAGCAATCCTCTGTGTTAGCTATTATTAGTATAATATCATATTATCCCAGAATAAAGATTATTTAAAGCAACTGCTTCACTTTGTGCCACATTGTAATAATGTGCTTGAACTTTGTTAGAAAATATTCTCATGAGTCTTTCTGTAATATTAGACAATAGTTAATACAGTAAAAATAATTTTGGGGCCAGAGAGATAGCATGGAGGTAATGGAGGTAAAGCATTCGCCTTGCATGCAGAAGGATGATGGTTCGAATCCTGGCATCCCATATGGTCCCCCATGCTTGCCAGGACCAATTTCTGAGTGTAGAGCCAGGAGTGACCCCTGAGCACTGTTGGTGTGACCCCAAAACCAAAAATAAAAATTAATTAATTAATAAAATAAAAATAAAAATAATTTTATATACTCAGATATCCACTTGTGAAAACTTAAATATCTCAGACTTCATATAACTCTTTATTTAAATGGATTGAACTTTGGATTATTACCTTTCTCAAAAACACTAACAAAAACAACAAATTTTGGAAGTCCAAATAATAGTTTTCTTTTTTCTTTTTTTTCTTTTTTTTTGGCTTTTGGGCCACACCCAGTGACACTCAGGGGTTTCTCCTGGCTATGCGCTCAGAAGTTGCTCCTGGCTTGGGGGACCATATGGGAAACCGGGGGATCTAACCACAGTCCGTCCTAGGCTAGTGCAGGCAAGACAGGCACCTTACCTCCAGCACCACCGCCCAGCCCCCAAATAATAGTTTTCTCTTCCTCCTACTACAAACCCTTTATAACTTGCACCAACATAAACTAAAAAAATACACATCTAAGATTGAGTTGTGACTCAAGTATTTGGCTAATATTGAGTAACTGTCTTGCATATGTGAGGCAGTCTTTTCAACACCCCACATAAATCCACATGCTAAGTGCAATTCTGAGCATTTCCAAATGCAAACGGGTCCCCACTGACACAAGTAGGACTAGATATACTGCAATAAAAGTGAAGGGTAGGAAAGTGGAAAAGTGCACTTATAAATCAATTACAAGCACACTGTATTTCAATAGCATATTGTTTCATATTCAGAATATTCCATACATATATTGAAGGAGTATGGTCTTTTAAAATAAAAGTTAATGAAGATAAATAGCATCCTTTTCAGTTAAAACATTATTCCACTTGAGCAAATTTAGGCATGACAGAAAATTGAAAGAAAAAAAACAAGCAAAAAAAATAAGCAAGCAATAAATTTAGGGAAAACAAAACTATGTCTCTTTGACATTAAAGGGAGAAATCAATCAATAGCTAAGTGACAAAATTATTCCCTTATAAATTGTTAAGATCTAGCATAATATTCTGTTTTGTGACTATCAGCTAAACTTTAAATAAATAGAGTCCAGCAATGAAATTAACTTAACCAATATTTTACAACCTATAATTAGAAAAATCCACAGTTGAGGTTTTATCTACTAACAATTACTGAAGTCCTATTTGCATAACAGGCAGTATATATATATATATATATATATATATATATATATATATACATATATATAGCCTTTATAATAAACCAACAGCAAATATATTAATTATTATTCCTACTCTACAAAGATATAAACTGAGGTATATAGCAATGAAAAATCTTACAGACAATCCATTAGTCATAGAAAAGCCAGAATTTACTGCCAAATTCATTTCCAAAGTCAGCAGTTCTTGATACAAAATATTGTTTCTAATGCTGACATTAAAAGCATTGCTCTTTAATTTCAGTCATAGCTTTTAGTTTTCATAATAGTTGATATCCTTACTTATTTGGAATTTCTTTAAGAAGAATTGAGAAATAATCATTTAACACTAAATTCTTGAAAAATAAATCTTTTGACATGCTAAAATCATAAAAATTGATTTTTAACATTTAAAGCAGAATTAGCACTATTTTCTTTTAATGACATTGTTACAAAGGCAAATCACTATTGCCATAGAGATAGAAATCATTGCCATAGCGACAGTTAAGATATAATTTTTTCACATTCTCAAAATCTCATAGCAACCAGCACGACTTTATTCAGCTGAAAAGTAGAGTTTAGAATTATTTTCAGCATTATAATTTTAATAATTTATCTTACTGCATACATGTTCATATTAGAGGCATATTATCATATCAAAATGGTTTTGTATCTATTATGACATAAAGATGAGTCTACCAGACTCAAATAGAATCTCAAATACATGAATGAAATTTGACTAGGAAGATCATTTCAACATATTTAGAAAGCCATTTAGATTCCTTAAGCACATTGTGCTATTTATAATTTCTAAAAACCTTTCTATAATTGGGTTATTTTCTAGATATCTTAAAATATGACAAATACTTATTCATTTATGCAAATCCATTCTTTATAACTTCTCTTGCACATTTCAATCCATTATATTTGTTAATATCTGTTTCATTGTGTAAGAACATTAAGAATTTTCTCTATAATTTTACTAGAAATTTTATTAGTTAAGACTGTGATTTTTATACAATATTATAGCCCTTAATGTAATAAGCCAAGACATACCACAGACCAGAAATCCTCACCATCTTTATTATAATATAATTCATCCCTAAGATTTAAATTCCCTTTCTCATAGATATATATGGTTGTGTTAGAATTTGAGACTTCAGGGCCAGAGATATAAAAAAGATAATAAAACAAGCTTGTTCCCTACCACCTCATATTGCTACTCCATATATTGCCAGATGATATCCATGAGCACAGAGCCAAGAGTTAAACCTGCACACTGTTGGCTGTACCCCCAAATCATGAAAAATTTATAAAAAAATTTTCCTCTACTTGTGTAGACTTAAGTATATTTTTTGGGGGGGGCACACCCGGTGATGCTCAGGGGTTACTCCAGGCTGTGCACTAGAAATCGCTCTTGGCTTGGGGGATTATATGGGATGCCAGGGATTGAATAGCTGTCTGTCCTAAGTTAGTGCATACAAGGCAAACACCTACTGCTTGCTCCACTGCTCCAGCCCCAAGTATAATATTTTTTCAGTGTTTTATGATATTCTTTTTTTTGTTTGTTTTTGTTTTTGGGCCACACCCGGTGATGCTCAGGGGTTACTCCTGGCTATTCGCTCAGAAGTCGCTCCTGGCAGGCATGGGGGACCATATGGGGAACCGGGGGATCGAACCATGGTCCGTCCTAGGTTAGTGCAGGCACCTTATCTCCAGCGCCACCGCCCGGCCCCGTTTTATGATATTCTTATTTGTTTGACGCCATAAGCATTTTCCCAATAAGTATATAACCAAAAGAAATAAGGGATCTTAGTGTGTCAGATGTTTTGTATTTAACTAGACA
>PVKC010020848.1:0-18435 GCA_004027635.1 Crocidura indochinensis
GAAGGAAGGAGGGAGGAAGGGAGGGAGGGAAGGAGGGAGGGAGGGAAGGAGGGAAGGAAGGAAACAAGGAAAGAAGGAAAGAAGGAAGGAGGGAGGGAGGAAGGGAGGGAGGGAAGGAAGAATGGAAGGAAGAATGGAAGGAAGAATGGAAGGAAGATTTGTGTACCCTGCAGCAGGCTGCTTCAGGCTCCTGCCTTGCCTTCTTCCTCACTTCATTTCTTTCTTGGAGCTTAGTATTTTGAAGGAGCCAAACTAATAGACTTCAAATTCCAGTTGTTAAGTCTTTTGGAAACTAGAAGGTTAAGTGTTTTATGTGAGTAAAACTGAGGCTTTTTGTTATCCTGTTTTATGCTATCCTCAGTTTTTTGTTATGTGACTAATGTCACCTCTTTAATAAAGAGGATTACTTACTGTGGGTAAAGAACTTGCCTAGTTTGGTCCCAGGTCCTCGTATGGACTCTCAAGCACTGCCAAGTGTTCCCTGAATGAAGAGCCAGAAGTAAGCTCTGGACACTGCCAGGAAAAGGATCCAAATAAAAAAGCATAAATATAAATAAATTCATTAATTAAAATAATTTAAAATAACACATCATACATCAATAGCTCCTTTCATCAAGCTACATGAGTTTACATAGGGCATTGATGTTCTGATTATTTTTCTTTGGCACTGTTTTATATAGTTCAATTGCACCAGCAGAGCAGAGGAAAACATTTGCATTCGAAGTAGCAAGAGTTAATTAAGTTCTGCAAAGTTCTTATTCCAGTTTGAGTGACATTTGTTCTTCTTGCTTAATTTTGTGTGGGTTCAATTCCTTTTGGGAGTAACATCCTTGGAGACCACCTCTTAGAAATCCTATTTCTACAAATGTAAAAGATTTATCTACCTCAGGGACTTTACTTGGATTACGGTCACACTTTGAAAATGCTTTGATAACATTGACCAAATCGTTGCCAAGTCATTGCTAGTTGATCAGATCTATTGTGTGCACAGAATCATTCCTCAACCATGAATACTAGGGCCTGTATCTCTCTCAAAGCTTGTTTTTGATAATACAACTGAAAACTTTGCCCTTTTCCCTATGGTGTCCCATACTTTGTTTATATTAATTTTGCATCATGAAGTAAATCTCTGGCAGCCTGAAGTGTATTTTACATTAATTTCAGTAATGATCCATGAAAATGAGTCAAAGCTTTGGATTAACCCTAATCTTATGTCTGGCAATTTCACTGAAAGGTGCATTCAAATCCAACACACCTTTAACACTAGAGAGGTAATACAGAGGGTAAGGCTCTTGCTGTGCTTGCAGTAGACATGGATATGATGGTTTCATCTTTGGTACCACATTGGTTCTCTTTGCACTCCCAAGAGCAATTCCTGAGCCTGGAGCTAAGAGTTAGCCCTGAGGTCTCCAAACTCTGTCCCCTAAAAGGTATTCAAACCCAAATATTTAACATTTTGCTATAAAATAATTTTGTGTTAGTCTCTGATTATGAAAGTTGGTGAACTTTTTGAACCATAAATAGATGTTAAGATCTTTGAAACAGGGCCTATGAATAGGATAAATAAAAATATGCATGAAAGCTTTAAAAAAAAAAAGTGTCATACATGAGGCCAGAGAGATAGCACAGTGGTAGGGCATTTGCTTTGCAAGCGGCTGACCCAGGACTGACGTTGATTCGAATTCTGGCATCCCATATGGTTCCCCCATGCCTGCCAGGAGTGATTTCTGGACACAGTGCCAGGAGTAACCCCTGAGTGCCACCGGGTGTGCCCCCCCCCAAAAAAAATGTGTGATACATATATAAGAGTTGTAGTGTTTTTCCTTTTTTTTAGTGCTCACCACATTAAAAGCATTCAATATATGCATATTTTAAACATTGGTGGTCTTCACATTTCTAATCTAGCTATATTATAATATTTAATGCAGCCAACAGCCTCTGCATCTCATTTACTGTGTCTCTTGGTAGCATCATTTTCCCTTAGTCTGGATTTAATCTTAATGTGGTTTTGTTCATTATAATCCCTGAGCATACAAAAACCACAGCTAATGTTGCTGGTAGAAGGACACATTAGTGATTAACCTAGAAATAAAAATGTAAATGATTGAGGACTATAAACGTGGAAAATCAGTGCTGGTTATTACTCAGCAGTCATGCACAGCCCAGATCTTCCACCATAACTATGATCTTTAAGAAAAAGAGTCAATTGATGAAAGCTGGTCAACAATCTGCTTCTTTGAAAAGCTGGAGAGATGGTCCAGGGGCTAAAGTTCTTGCCTTGTTGTATTTTCTTTCTAATTTCCCCAACATTTGCTGTACCTAAGCAAAAAACAAAACAAAACAAACAAACAAACAAAAAAAAACAAAAAAAACATACATACAAAAAAATCTGCCACACACTTTAAAAAATTATTTCTATCTTCCTTTCTTAAAAAAAAGTATTGATTGATTGGTTTTTGAGCCACACCCAGTGGCGCTCAGGGGTTATTCCTGACTCTGCACTCAGAAATTGCCCCCAGCAGGCTGGGGGATCATATGGGATGCTAGAACTCGAACCAGGTCCTTCCCAGGTTGGCCACATGTAAGGCAAATGCCCTACTGCTATGCTATCTCTCCTGCCCCTATTTATATTTTCTTGATAGGAGCTCCTGCCTTTTCCATAGAACCTAGGGACATGAAATACTCTGTTTTACCTCATATTTTTACATCTTTCTACAAATTGGGAAAAGGAAAAAAAAGTGAATGGGGCCTAGAGACCAATTGGTCTCAGGTGCATTGGGTGGGGAAAAAAAGTCATAACTAAATACCCACACCAAAGTCAATGACATTAGAATAGAACTATTGAATCAAGATACCCAAACTACAACAATCTCAACATAAAATGGATCTGTTATACTGGTATACCAGGGTTCTAAGGGAGGAGGTATGGGATGCATGCTGGGAACTTTGGTGGTGGGAGGTCAGGTCATCACTGGAATGGCCCTAATTCACTGTCCCTCTATGCCTGAAATACAACTATGAAGAACTTGTAATGCACAATGATTTCAATTAAAAAAAAATTCTTGCCTTATGTGTATCCAATCCTGGTTTGATCCCCAGCATCACAGTACAGCATTAAGTAGTAGCCCTCAATGTAGAGCATCTCCTGAGCACTTATAGGTTCCAAAGTAAAAGGAAGCCAGGATAATGCCAGGTTTTAAGTATTTTAAACATAGGATAAGTCTTGCTTGGGGCAATATTGCAGGCTACAAATTAAAACTTTCTGTGAACTGGTACAGTGAGAACTCCAAATTTTTCAAGCATATCAATTCACATCCTCTTCTAACATGCCCTTCTGAGTGGCTTTGCTAACAAAACAGAGAAGTACTTCTTTTTAGAGCGATATTACTTTCAAGATTTTGCTTGTTGTTGATAATGCTTTGTAAAAGAAATTATTTTTATTGAGGCTATTGTGATTTGCAAAGTCCTGCATAGTTGAATTTCAGACATACAATGAATCAGGGTCAACCCCACCACCAGTGTCAACCTCCCTCCACCAATGTTCTGAGAGTACATCCCATAATACCACCTCCTGCCCCCCACCCTTTCAGTAGAACAGACCCATTTCAAGTTTAGAGTGTAAAAGTTTTGGTCCCCAGATTCCATGTTGTTAACTTTGGCTTATATATTTAGTTCTGTTCTTAATTTCACCAATGTACCTGAGACCACTAGGTCCTTGGCCCCTACCCTTTTGTATTTGTATTTCTTCATCTCCAATCAGTTTGTTTTCTTCTCCTTGCTATACTCTGGGGTCAAGGGTGTTAGAGACAACTCCCATTTCGATCACTGCATTTCTTCATGCAGTTATTCTAAATACCACATATCAGTAATATCATTCTGTATTTATTCTTCTTTTTCTGGCTTATTTCATGGGTGAAAAAGGAACTTTGATCTACTGCTGGTGGGAATGCTGCTTGGTTCAACCCCTATGGAAAACATTATGGAGGATTCCCAGTTAACTCAATATTGAGCTACCATACAACCCAGCAATCCCGCTTTTGGGTATCTATGCCCAGAGCAGAAAAACATTCATTCAAAAGAATGTATGCACACATTTATTCATCACAGCCACTCAGTACAATAGCTAAGAGTTGGAATCAATCTACATGTACAGCAACAGAGGAGTGGATCATGAAGAGTTGGACATATATATAATGGACTACTATATAGATATAACAAACGATGAAATCATGTAATTTGCTGTAACATGGATAGAATTGGAAGATATTTTAAATGATAATGCTTTGATCTTTCTCCTTTTTCTGTTGGTCTTCCCAATATTAAAGGACATTTCTTCCTCCAAAAAGCATTTCTTCTATCCAACCAATAGATCAAAGAGAGTAGTTTTTAAGACCTCCTACTTGAGAAAGGACCTTTACTTAGGTTGCAGTTCTGGAAGAATTACAACATTTAAGACTGCATCAACAACCTTGCTTGATAAGGTTGTGTGTGAGACATTTGGCTCTTTAGAGGTTTGTTCATGACAAACCTCTGGATTTGCCAAGAAGAAGAAATCAAAAGCCATTTGGGTCTATAATTGAGAGAGAGATAGCAACTCTAATCTTAATACACATGAGTATGACAGGGAGGAGCTCCTAGAAGAAATTCATGAGGAAATAGGTAACGAGAAGTTATGAGAATAGGAATACAAGGTGAAAGACAAGAGAAGATAAAAATTCAGGAGAAAAAAAGAGTACCCCAAAGGAAATTCACATGAAAGTCATATTTTGCAGACCTCAAAAACTTCCTAAAAGATTTGGCAAAAAAAAAAAATGAATACTTCTAACAACAAAATATTTTCATTAATAGGAATAGTTTTGTTTTCAGTTGTTTGTACGCAAATCTGTGGTGAGGAAGTGAGACGCACTAATGGTCACCAACATATTTCAGAAAACCTTGCTCCGAAGAGCCTGCAGTTCCAACTAGAAGGCTTAGCTTTATAAAAGCAGCAGTTTTCCACTTCTCAAATAGAGAGGGAAACAAGGGATGGTACCAGGGCCAAACAGACATATGATCACTAGTAGTAAGCTAGACACAGAGGGGACCATTTACTCAAGCAGCCCAGGGGGGTGAGGGTGGGGGATATGGGTTGCAGGAAAGGAATGGGGGGGTGAAGGGAGAACAAATTTGGTGATGGTAAATCCCTTGATTCAATGATAATATATACCTAAAATACTACTGTGAAATATATGTAAGCCAATATGGTCAAAATAAAAATAATAAAATAAAATAAAAGCAGCAGTTTTTTTGACAGTTGTCCCCTGAGCCCACCAGTGAGATAGGTTGTGGGAGTAAAAGACAGTGATATTCATGATCCAAACACCATGTAGACCCAAGTTAATGTGTTTGTGTCTTCCTTCTTCAGTCATTTGCTTATTTTTTAATTTTAAAATGATAAGTGTTAAAAGTTAAAAGTGTAAAAAAAAAGTTAAAAGGGTTAGTTGGGCTGGAGAGATAGCATGGAGGTAAGGCGTTTGCCTTACATGCAGAAGGATGGTGGTTCAAATCCCAGCATCCCATATGGTCCCCAGAGCCTGCCAGGAGCAATTTCTGAGCGTAGAGCCAGGAGTAACCCCTGAGCGTTGCCGGGTGTGACCCAAAAACAAAAACAAGAAAAAAGTATTAAAGTTGGGGCCGGAGTGTGGTGCAAGTGGTAAGGCGTCTGCCTTGAGCATGCTAGCCTAGGACGACCGTTCAATCAATTCAATCATCCGGCATCCCATATGGTCCCCCAAGCCAGGGGCAATTTCTGAGTGCATAGCCAGGAGTAACCCCTGAGCATCACTGAGTGTGGCCCCCCCAAAAAAAATAAAGTGTTAAAGATAATAAACTCTTAGAGATAAGGAAACATACCAAAAAAAAAAAAAAAACACTGGGAGTTTAAGGGCTAGTATAGGGGTTATTGTGCTTGTCTTGCATGTGGCCAACCTGGTTCTGCCTGTGGTCCCCTAATGTTCTGCCTGTGGCAATTGAACAAGTTGGCATGAGTGAGGAGAACACAGAGGACAAACCAAACAGTACTGTGTGGGTGAGAGGGAAGTCACAAGCATGTTACTGATTGATTTGTGCATGAAGGAATCAGCCACATTGCTCTTTTTGATAACATACAGCAGATTATTTTTCTTCCTTTCTTCCTTTCTTTTTTCCTTCCTTCCCAGACATCCATATGTTCCCAAGAACGAGGAACGATTTCTGAGCAGAGCCAGGAGTAACCCCTGAGCGCTACTGGGTGTGCACTCCAACCAAAGGAAAAGGAAGGAAGGAAGGAAGGAAGGAAGGAAGGAAGGAAGGAAGGAAGGAAGGAAGGAAGGAAGGAAGGAAGGAAGGAAGGAAGGAAGGAAAGGAGGGAAGGAGGGAGGGAGGAAGGGAGGGAGGGAGGGAGGAAGGGAGGGAGAGAGGGAGGAAGAGAAAGGGAGGAAGGGAGAGAGAGAGGGAGGGAGGGAAGAAAGAAGGAAGGAAGGAAGGAAAAGAAAGAAGGAAAAGAAAGAGAAAGAAAGAAAAGAGAAAGAAAGAAAAAGAAGGAAGGAAGAAGGAAGGAAGATAAAGAAAAAAGAAAGAGAAAGAAAGGAGAAAAGAAAGAAGGAAAATGGAAGGAAGGAATAAAGGAAGGTGGGAAGGAGAAATGGAAGGATGGGGAATGTAAAATAAAAGATAACTATATTCTAGAGCATTAAAAAGTAGAAATATATATTAGGATGGTAATTTCAAAGATAATTCTAAATATGTATTCAGGTACTACATAATCATTAGTGTGATGCCATTGTGCATAATGTTGGACTTCATTGCAATTTATAAGTGGTGCCTTTGGGAATCCTGAGTGAACATACATGTAAAATCATATTCACAGACTAATACAGAAGTAGAAGGACTATGACCCAAGGAACAAGATAATTAGAAAAAACATAAAAGTACCTTTTTAAAAATCTAATGTATTTTAAGCAGGACTGTTGTCAGGGATATTGGCATATTAATGTGACTTTTAAATATTCAAAGCAATCTGTTAATAAAATCATCTGCCAGCAAGAACTTTCTTAATTATAGAAGAAAAAACAAAGCAAGCACTATGGTATCAAATCTCAACATCAAGACTTGGAAGAAATGACAATTTTATTCTAAACTTTTCTTGTCAATGTAAGTCAAATAGGCTGAGAAGTGGCCAAAAATAGAGATAAAAGACTCTTATTGTAATGGACTAAGCCTTCTTAAAAACATGTATATATGCTTCATACTGTTGATTCATTATGAAAACGTATCCATACAAACTAAATTTTGAACCACTTTTGATCTGAAACATGTAATAAACTCTCTGTCCCTTCTGCCAAAAGGTTCAGCCAGTTCAGAGAGAGTTTGCCTACAGAATGCCAGACATCTGTACAAAAGCTGCACATTTTGGTCAGGGATTTTAATGTTTTGTCGACATGGTGCCAAACATCTGGGTATTTGAAAATATCTAGATAATTGACTGATTTTTTACTTTTCATCCAGATGTTTGGCATCAGTATTAAAGGCTGTTCTTCCTATTTAAATGCATTGGTAATGTGAAAATGCTCTCAATATACCCTTAATATTAAAAATATATATGAGTTTTGAATTCGTATTTACAACGTGATTCTAGTTTTGAAACAAAAAGTGTTAGTATTCTTACAGAAAAAGGCTCCAAGGGAAACATGCTGAAATGTTTACAGTGTTTATTCCTTCTCTGGGTGGTAGAGTTATTTTTTTCCTTTTTACTTGTAGGGTTGCTTTTTTCTTGTTTTGTATTTGTTTTTCAACTTTTTCTAATGTTCTTCAGTAAACCAAATACTACATTTATAATCAGAAAAGTATTTTCATTGTGATTAGGAGGTATTAATTCATGGGAAAACAAAAGACATTTAATTCATTGCCTGACATTGTGTACATACAATTTTAGCTTAAATCTACTACCAAGTTATGCTGGTTTGGGAAAATAAAAAACAAAACAAGTTGGGGCTGGGTGCTGGAGGTAAGGAGCCTGCCTTGCTTGTGCTAGCCTAGGACGGACCGCGGTGCGATCCCCTGGTTTCCCATATGGTCCCCCAAGCCAGGAGCGACTTCTGAACGCATAGCCAGGAGTAACCCCTGAGTGTTACTGGGTGTAGCCCAAAAAACAAACAAACAAAGTCAGCTAAAAAAGTGAGTAAAGATCATGGAAGCTCCTGATATCTAATGACTACTAGGCCTATATGGCTGGAAACAATAGCTCGGACTGTTTTCTTGGTTTTTTTTTTTTTTTTCCCCTCCACTGAATAGACTGGAGCTTTTTATTCTGTGCACATTTCAGTCTAATGCCATCTGCACATACAAAATAGTTCTCAGCAACGTCTGGTGCTTGGGTGGAGCCATCAAGAAGTCATATCCCAGCAATTCTTGTCTCAAGGCCACCATTTCCCTCTCCCCCTCTCCCTTCCAACTTCCCTTTTGTTTCTAGGGTTGACAAATTAAATGTCTCTCTTACTCCTTTTCTTGTTATTGAAATGTCCCTCCTAGGCCAGACATAAGATGCAAGTATTCTCATTCAATCTAGTCTTGATCTGTTAGACATGGAGAGATTGAGACCCAGTTGACCTCAGATAGTCTATTCAAATCCAGATATCTGTTCTAACTGGGCCTTTTATTCCCCCTACATATTGCTCTAGTGTTGTTCTAGTTTCCAAATCTCCTTTTTTTTTTATTTTAAATCTTTATTTAAGCACCATGATTACAAGCATGTTTGTAGTTGGATTTCAGTCATAAACAAACCCTCCTTCACCAATGCAACATTCCTACTACCAATGCCCC
This sequence comes from Crocidura indochinensis, assembly GCA_004027635.1. Classification (NCBI taxonomy): domain Eukaryota; kingdom Metazoa; phylum Chordata; class Mammalia; order Eulipotyphla; family Soricidae; genus Crocidura; species Crocidura indochinensis. Next base: position 8,839 of record PVKC010020848.1, read on the forward strand.
CATTCTCTCCCACCCTGCCTGTATTCCTAACAGGCATTCTACTTCTCTCACTCTTTAACATTATCATGTTAGTTGTTAGTGTAGTTATTTCCCTAACAGCATTCACCACTCTTTGTGGTGAGCTTCCAAATTGTGAGCCAGTCCTTCTGGTCCTTCCAGCCCTTAACTCTATTGTCTCTGGGCTTTATTACAATAATGTCTTAAATTTTTCTTAAAACCCATAGATGAGTGACACTATTCTGTGTCTAGCTCTCTCCCTCTGACTTATTTCACTCAACATAGTAGATTCCATGTACAGCCATGTATAGGAAAATTTCATGACTTCATCTCTCCTGAAGGCTGCATAATATTCCCCAAATCTCCTTATCTATAAATTAGAATAAATATTTGTGTGTGTAAAGTGCTTTGGGATGTTTGAGCTAGAAGCTAGATAAAAATATCGGGTATTATTTTGGTACCATTTTTATTTCCTAAACTTTGCTGAGTTCAGTGAAGCTTAGAAAAATTAGAGAGATAGCACAGTGGTGTTTGCCTTGCAAGCAGCCCATCCAGGACCTAAGATGGTTGGTTCAGGAGCCCGGGAGATAGCATGGAGGTAAGGCGTTTACCTTTCATGCAAAAGGTCATCGGTTCGAATCCCGGTGCCCCATATGGTCCCTCGTGCCTGCCCCGGTGCCCCATATGGTCCCTCGTGCCTGCCAGGAGCAATTTCTGAGCATGGAGCCAGGAGTAACCCCTGAGCACTGCCGGGTGTGACCCAAAAACCAAAAAAAAAAAAAGATGGTTGGTTCAAATCCGGGTGTCCCATATGGTCCCCCGTGCCTGCCAGGAGCTATTTCTGAGCAGAAAGCCAGGAGTATCCCCTGAGCACCGCTGGGTGTGGCCCCCCCACAAAAAAAAAAAAAATAGAAAGAAGCCAGATAGAGTCCCAGTTAGAATCTTAGTACAAACATCAGATCCTCAGTAATCAGAATCTTATTTTGAAGAAAGCAAGTGTTTTTGAGATTATATAAATATTTCTAAATCAAATAAAGAATAACAACAACAACAAAGAACAAACAGTAAAGATATCTGGAAACCTTTGAAATAAAAAAGGAGAGAGAAATTCCTTTTACAAAGTAGCAAGTTTACAAAGAAGGAAAGTAAAGTCATACTGCTTTTATCTTTCTCGTTTCCTTAAATATCTTAGGGAGATAGATGCCTGGGAAAAATTGTCCTCACTATTTTTTAGGCCTCTAATTTACTATTCTACGACACTTACTTTCCTTTTGCAGTTTTATTTATAACAGTTCACCAAAAAAATTTTGATTAAAAGTCTCTATTGTAAAAAAAAAAAAAACAAAGTAGCAAAAAAATAAAAAAAGACTGCTGTGTGATTCTTTTTTCTCAATCATTGTAGAGAATAGCACAACCATAATTATTGATGAGTCCCATATACTTTTAGCTGTTGTTAGTCTTTAAAAGCTGCTCTGTAAACAACATTTAAAATGAAAAAGCAAACCCTGTACTCTTGTTTATTTTTTTGTCCTTCCCATAGTTCAAGAACAAATGGAACTAACCTGAAAAGGGGGTGGGGGAAAACATCAGGTAAACAGACCTGAAAGTTAAGGCCTCCCTCTTCCTGAGCTAAATTAAAGCTGCAGTACTTCAGAAATATTGGCTGCTAAAAACTTCTGGCCATCCTGTTCCCTGTCCAACAGGAAAGATGAAAGAACAAAAATGATCATTTCTAGGCAGTGAGCCCTGCAGTTACATGCAACCTGCTTAGCTGAATTCTTCACAGCCAGACTGGAGAAATATTATTTGTCCATTAGAAAGAATAGCACATAACAGATGCTTCATTGCTTCTAGAAACAACCTTACTTCATAACGTTATCAGAATTTGAAAAACAATGATTTCTTTGTTCTAAACATGTAAAATGTGGAAAGAATCTAGAAGTTAATCTTTAAATCTTTAAATACTCGATCCTACTACTATATTTTTAAGGTTCTTTCTGAAAAATCTCTGCCAAAACCAGGGCTGTCGCCTTAAAAAGTTACTCTCACACTCACTAGCTATTGCTTTGGATGCATGTGGCATTTACATTGTCAAAGCATTTACCTTCATTAACTTCATTTTCACTAAGCAGGATATTGGTCTTCATGGAAAAATGATCTAATCCAGGACGGAAAATTCTGTTTCTAAAAACGACACCTGAAATAGGAAAATTTCGCAATTATTTGTGCCCAAGTGTTTTTGTCTGAAGGGTATGTATGGAGGGCCCTAACATCTTCATAAGTGAGGTCCAGTGAAGAATCTTGTCTACAGGAAAGGTTTTCAATTGTTAGAATTGTTTGAAGTGTAGGGCTCGGGGAGGAGGGAAAGGGTCTCATGGTTGTTTTATTTTTACAATTTATGGAGGTCTGGGGGGTAAGTTTTGGTGAGTATTCCCAAGCAGTGCTCAAGAGATCCCTGGCACCCTGCCACAAGATTCCTGACAAACCAGCCAGCAATTTAATACAAAAACCCAGGCAGGGTATAATGCTGCTCAGATCCTGCAGTACCAGGGATAACTCAGGCCATAAATGGGATGGTCAAGGAACTATATGGTGCCAGGGATAGAACTGGGGTGAGTTTCGAATAAAACAAGTGCCTTAACTTCTGTACCACCTACTCCGATCCCGATTTCCTTTACTTGTCTGTGTTGTTGGGAATTGGACTCATTTTTCAGAAAGAGAAAAATAGGGTTAAGTGTAGTTATGGTCTAAATCAAAACTGGAACCTACCAATTGTCAGACTAGATTCTGACCATCTAATCCTACCTTTAAAATGGAACAAATGGATCTTAGGCATGAGATAGTGCAAGAAGCAGACGCTTTAAAGACAATCTCTCCAAAGACATTATAGAAAAGTTTACAGTTGGCTTTTGATGAAGGAAATGATTCAGTTCTTTGTGCAATTGCTAGTTTTGCATCCTGTCACTCACTCTCTTCTTCAGAACAGTTCAGAGCTGCTGAGCTGACAGGAGTAGGGCTTGATTCTTATGAATTGACTGTGTTCCAGGACCTCATTATTGGAAAACTTTTCCATTTGATGCTAAATATAGGGTATTGTATGAACACAATGTATTATAGGTCAAAGCTTATTGCCACAAGCTAAGAAGCTATCCAATTGAAAGTCTGAAAAGAAGGCTCTATTATAATTTTTCAGATTGCATTAAATCGAATTACAATTAGATAAAACAAAACTAGTTTCAATCCCTTTATCAATGGGACATATATTTCAAATGTCAATGGAGAAACCCGTAGGGTTCTTCTAAATGAGTTAGTTACCTTAAAGGAAAAGCGAACTATTCTCAATCTTTTATCCCAATGATCTCATCTTCCTAAATTCATAGTACTATTCCTGTACCATTCAGTTAGACTTTAATCACATAGTGCTTCACTAAGTTCAAAGCATAACATTATCTACCATTTTTCTATGTATTTCTATTTGTCTCCTCAGTTCAAATGGGATATTTTCGGGAAAAAAAAATGACCCAGGCTTACTGATATGTGTCTATGTTGCTACGTCCCTAATAAAATGAAGAGTGAGTAGAAAAGGAATTCACAGGAATAATCTCTATTAGGCAGAATAGATGTCTAACTTAGAGGGTGTGACTGATATTTCTAAGCTCTTAATTGATAAGGAAATCTCTACCTTCATATCTGATTAAAAATCAAAAAGTAGACTGAGTTCGGCCCGGGAGATAGCATGGAGGTAAGGCATTTGACTTTCATGCAAAAGGTCATCGGTTCGAATCCCGGTGCCCCATATAGTTCCCCGTGCCTGCCAGGAGCAATTTCTGAGCATGGAGCCAGGAGTAACCCCTGAGCACTGGCGGTTGTGACCCTCCCCCCAAAAAAAGTAGACTGGGTTTATCTTTCTACGTATTAACAAACTTGACTTAAAAACTTGGAGTTCTTAAATGCACTTCACCAACTCCCTCCTCTGATGGTTTCTGTGAGAGTCCAGAGCTCCAGGAGATAGATAAGCTTACTTATTTTTATCTGTCACTGACTCTGGCCTTAAGCCCATTTGATTCTACCATATAAACTAGTGGTATTAATACAAAAGCGTTTCCAATATAATTTTAACTGTGATAAGCATTTAAGCACTTTTCAGAATTAAGGCTAGGATAAATAAAACTCTTGTTTTGCTCCTCTATCTGAAAGTTCTAAAATTAAAAAAAATAGTGGTGGAAAAAAAGTGAAATAGGGACTAGAGAGATAGTATGGAGTTAGGGCATTTGCCTTGCATGCAGAAGGATGGTGGTTGGAATCACGGCATCTCATATGGTCCCCCGAACCTGCCAGGAGCATTTTGAGCGTAGAGCCAGGAGTAATCCATGAGCACTGCCAGGTGTGACCCAAAAACCAAAAAAATAAACAAATAAATAAATAAATAAATGAAGTAGGGGATTGATGGAAGTAGTTCATCAATAAAGGTCATGCATGCCTTGCATGAGTGAGAACAGGGTTGCATGCTCTCAACAATGAAAACTAATCAGGCGTAAGGGATATTAAGATGCTATATTAAGATGTTGTTTTGATGGTCCCCTGTGCCTGCCAGGAGTGGCTTCTGAGCGAATAGCCAGGAGTAACCCCTGAGCGTCACCGGGTGTGGCCCAAAAAAACAAAAACAAAAAAAACAAAAAAAAAGATGTTGTTTTGATTTGATTCTGAACTACACCTAGCAGTGCTCAGGGCTTACTCTTGACTCCTAGTTTAAGGATCACTCCTGGTGGGTTTGGGGTTCAAACCCTGGTTTGCCACATGCAAGACAAGTTCCCTGTTTGTTGTACTATTACTCTGACCTAGGCTTGGTAACTTTTCTACTAAGTAATATAAACCCTTACTCTTTTGTAAAGAAGCTTTGGAATTTCAGTCTGACCTTGATCCTAGCTAAGACCAAGTTGATGATTTTACAAAACTAATTCCTTAGATTTATCACATTATCTTTTAAAGAATTTTGTGTAGAAAAAAAAAAAAGCCTTGTCCTAGTCTTCAACTTCCAGCTCCTTCATTCTTCATAATTTTATCTGTTCCCTAGTAGATGTTCTTTGATTTTATAATGAATTGTCTAAACCAGGATATATTGGTGTTTTGTTATTGATTGTTTTGCAAATTTTACAATTAATATTTAATCTGAATAAATTATATTTAATATTGCATAATATTTATTTTGCTTTAAAATTCACCTTTTTTTTGTGGTTTTTGGGTCACACCCGGCAGTGCTCAGGGGTTACTCCTGGCTCCATGCTCAGAAATTGCTCCTGGCAGCCACGGGGGACCATATGGGGCACCAGGATTCGAACCGATGACCTTTTGCATGAAAGGCAAACGCCTTACCTCCATGCTATCTCCCGGGCCCCAAAATTCACCATTTTTATATTCAGGGTAGGGCAGCAGTCATCTCTAATCACTCTGTAAGCTTTATTATCAGGTTTTTTTGTTTGTTTCATTTTTTGGGGGGGAAACAGGGCCACACTCGGGGACTTCTAGGGGTTACTCCTGACACTGTGCTCAGAAATCACTCCTGGCAGACTCAGGGGACCATATGGGATGCTGAGCAGGGATCGAACCCAGGTCCGTTCTGAACAAGTCAGCTGTGCACAACAAAGCATGGGTCTTTCTCTCCAGCTATCTCTCCAGCCCCTGAATGAAACCTCTTGTACATTAAGCAGTCACAATTTATTATTCTTTTCCATTGGTCTTATAATTACTACTCTGGAATAATTACTACTATTCCAGCTACTCTGAAAATGTTATGAAAAGGACCATGCAATATTTAGCCTTTTATATCTATTTTGTCACACACATACACACACACACACACACACACTGTCATTTTCCTTTCCTTTTTCTTTTTTCCTTCCTTCTCTTTCTCTCTCTACTTGTTCTCCCTTTCCCCCTTCTCCATCTCATCTTCTTTTTTTGCATCAGAGATAGAACTGGGCCTTCATATAAGTGAAATGTGTTCACTATCACTGAATTCCAAGCATAGAATTTTAAAGATTCATTCTAAGTGTGACATAAATAAGTATTCCCCCTTTTTTTTTTTTTTTGTGGTTTTGGGGTCACAACCGGCAGTGCTCAGGGGTTACTCCTGGCTCCATGCTCAGAAATTGCTTCTGGCAGGCACGGGGGATCATATGGGGCACCAGGATTCGAACCGATGGTCTTTTGCACGAAAGGCAAACGCTTTACCTCCATGCTATCTCCCGGGTCCCAGTACTCCTTTCTTTTACATGGCTGAATAATATTTTATATTAGAGCTAAAGAACATTTATTTGTCCATCGATTAATCTGCCTTTCAGCTATTCTGTATAATGCAATTATGAATGTTCAAGAACATCATGCATTTGTTTCTGTGTGAACATATATTTTTCATTTAATTCATTTTTATTTAATTTCGTTGAATTAAAAGAAGCCTTTTGTAGTAATATGGTAACTCACATATAACTTTTTGTTAAATATAAAAACTTACATATTGTTTTCACTCTACCAATTTTTGTGAATCCTCACACACATTTGTTATTTTAAATTTTTGGATTATAGCCAGCGCAGTGGGCATGACACTGCATTTCATGTAGATATAATTTCCATTTCCCTAACAATTAGCAGTAGATAACACTTTGATTAGCTATTTACGCTTTTCTGTAAAGAGAAAAGTTTAAGTCTCTTATCTATTTATTTAGAGAAATAAATAGCTTTTTTTATGAAATAAGAGAAAGGACCTAGTGTATCATGTTTAGTAAATTTTGGTGCAAGTGAAGGTACCGTAACTTTGTATATCAAAGCTATAACTATTAATGCTGTTACGTACATTACATGTTACTTAAATAAAAAAGAGTAAAGTAGGGACCAGAGCAGTGGCGCAGGGCATAAGGTCTCTCTGCCTTGCGAACACTAGCCTATGACGGACTGCAGTTCGATCCCCCGGCATCCCATATAGTCCCTCAAGCTAGGATCGATTTCTGAATACATAGCCAGGAGTAACCCCTGAGCATCACCAGGTGTGGCCCAAAAAACAAAACAAGAAAAGTAAAGTAGGGGGTCCAGAGCAATATATTGTACAGTGAATAAGGGACCCTGCCTGGCACTCTGCCCAACTGGGTTCAATTCCCCTGTATCCTTATGGTCCCTCAAACCTCATATACAGTGATCCCTGAGCATTAAAACAAGAATGCCACAAGCCCCTGAGCACTACCAGGTGTGGCGGTAAAACAAACAGAAATGTAAAAGAAGGGGAAAGAGTGATAGTATCCTGGGTAGGTCATCTGTCTTGCATGTAGCTGACCCAGGTTCATTCCTCCGTGGCACCACATATAATCCAACAGGACTGGTTACTCTTTCTGAGGGTCCAAGGATGCCATGCTGCTGGGTCACCAGAGCCACACCCAGAAATGCTAAGAGGGCTATGTGGTGCAGGGGGTGATATGAAAGTCAAACTGTGCAAGGTCATGCTTTCTTTGGACTATCTCTTTTGCCCTTATTTGTCTTTTCATTTTTGAGTTGCAAAATTCTGCATATGTCACAGATAGTAGATCTTCACATGGTACGTGAATCAGAAATATTTTCTTCAAGATTCATTTTTGTTTGTTTGGGGCCACACCCAGCAGTGCTCATGAGTTATTTCTGGCTCTCTGCTCAGGGATCACTTCCTGCTGTGTTCAGAGGACATGTGGTGCTGGGTTTTAGCAAACAGGACACTTGGTCAAACCATATATGGAGGATCTGTACCTAGCATGTTGAAGACAAAAAGTGTTACTTTTATTTACTTCTGGCTCTGCATTTAGTAATCACTCCTGGTGGGGTGGGGGACTGTATGGGGTGCTGGGAATCCAATCCTGATTAGCCACAAGCAAGGCTAATCTGTTGCTCTGGCTTCTCCTCAGGTCACATTTATGAGAACATTTATATATGTTTACATATTCAAATAATCAAACATGATTAATCAAACTATGTATACTTCTACACCCTCCCCCCCAAACCACCAATAAAGCTATGGGAAGGAATCTAAAGAAATACAAAAAAACTTCATAAGCCTTTGTATAACTTAAGGTCAAGATAAAAGAACAAATGATACACATACGAATAATTAACAAAATAAGGATTAAGGCATTATGGTGGCTTAAAAAAAGAGAAATTAATGTTTCAGCACTAAGACAAGTCGTGGATAGGAAGTCTTAGAAGGATGGTTAGCACTAAAATTTAAGCCAATTTTAATTTTAAAAAGGTGTGAATTAGCAAGAACTCCAGTGTATGTATAAGGCATACATTAGAGGCAAGGAGACTAAGCAGTCTCACAGGCTCTGATGAGAGAAGTGAAGTTTTCATGTTCTCACCTGAACAGAAGATCTCACCTGTTCATTCCTGTGTATCTACAACTATGCTTAAAATCCTACTTAGAGGGGCCAGAGAGATATCATGAAGGTAGGGCATTTGCCTTGCATGCAGAAGCACGGTGGTTCGAATCCCGGCATCCCATATGGTCCCCAACCTGCCAGGAGCAATTTCTGAGCTCAGAGCCAGGAGTAACACCTGATTGCTACTGGGTGTGACCCAAAAACAAACAAACAAACAAATCCTACTTTGAATCAATAGTGCTTGAAAGGGAGGAGTTGAAGGATTACATTTTTTGTTTGTATGTTTTGGGGGTCACACCCAACAGCATTCAGAGGTTACTCCTGGCTCTGCACTCAGAAGTTGCTCCTGGCAGGCTCGGTGACCATATGGGATGCCGGGATTCGAATCACAGTCCTTCTGCATGCAAGGCAAACACCTTACCTCCATGCTATCTCTCCAGCCCAGGATTATATATTTTAATCAACACTTAGTTACCAACTACTACTGAAGGATAGAATCTGTAAATAAAGTTGCTTTGCAAAGGCAAAAAAAAAAAAAGCCAGTATCAACAAAAGCTATTTTGATGAAACACAGATACCATGCAGAACATACTTGTTCCATTTTATAGAGCTCCAGCAGAAATTAGCCCTTGGTTTTGAACTTGCCTGGTGGCACTATTTGTTACTTGTTGATACATGTGAACATAACCATTTTCTTCTTGTTTGTTTTTGGTTTTTGTTTCAGGGTTTGGGTTTGGGGTCACACCCGGAGGCACTTAGGGGTTACTCTTGGTTTTGTGCTCAGAAATCGTTCCTGGCAGGCTCAGGGGACCATATGGGAGGCCGGGATTCGAACCACCGTCCTTCTGCATGCAAGGCAAATGCCCTCCCTCCATGCTATCTCTCCGACCCCTACATAACCACTTTCTAATAGGAATATAATACTCCCCAGAACTGCCCATACATCTGATTTGTGTAATCCACTAAGAAAGCAAACCATGGGCCGGGCAGTGGCACTGGAGGTAAGGTGCCTGCCTTGCCTGAACTTGCCTAGGACAGACCGCTGTTCGATGCCCCGGTTACCATATGGTCCCCCAAGCCAGGAGCAATTTCTGAGCGCATAGCCAGGAGTAACCCCTGAGCGTCACTGGGTGTGGCCCAAAAACCAAAAAAAAGAAAGAAAGAAGGAAGGAAGGAAGGAAGGAAGGAAGGAAGGAAGGAAGGAAGG